>VYZP01001703.1:8081-46827 GCA_013400635.1 Hypocryptadius cinnamomeus | reverse complement strand
AATGCTTTGGCACAAGGTAAGCAAAACCTTGGGGCAGTGAAGTCCATGGCAGCACTGCCATCCTCTTCATTCATTTCTCAATAGCACCATAAACATCTATCCATCAGAAGATGGTATTTTTCCTTCCACTGCAATAATCAGATACAGAAATGCTTATGGTTTATTTTACAAATAATAAAAACCTTATGTAAGATTTCAAAAGTTTCAAGAATGTATTCTGCATGAGCTTTTGCTTCACTTAATGATTACCAATTCTTTGTGTTCATATCAGCTACTACCCTGATTCAGCCAGAAATTTGACATGTCTAAAGTAGTCCTAAACATCAGATTTGAACTTCATTCTCAAATAACTATCACTGTACTTTTAAGACATAAATTTAGCAAAAATGAGCACAATACAAATTGTGTAACTTGGCACTTTGAGGCTATCACACAAAAGTTATTTGGAAATAGATTTTGAAGCTGATTTAATTTAATCCAAGGGCCAGAGTGACTACAGTGAAAATCCAAAATAACTATAACATGTTTGAAAATAAAATTAAGTGATTAGCCTACATTTTTGCTTATTTTTTCCTTTAAATTTGAGGGCAGTTCTATAATTCATAGTTTTGTAGATGAGCACTAAAAATTTTTCCCTACATTTCATTGAAAGCAACAGATGAAAAAACTTTACCTTTGTAAACAGAGACTTTTGCAGACACTGAAGTCCATGAAGAATACAATCCCTCCATTTAACTTCTTACAGAATGCTCATATTTAAGATATTCATTAAAAATAAAGACTTACGCCCCTAAATTAAACTAAAATAAACCACCAAATTATCTTTTAGGAAAGTTTGAACTTGAGCTGCTAGGGTTTTGAACGAAGAAAAAATACTTAGTGTTTCCTAACATTACGCTAATGTCAAAACTTGAGTAATATACTTTATTAGTAAACAGCATCTGAAAAAGCTAAGTCCAAATTAAAGATTTGGGAATGGCTGAATGATTAAAATACTAGCAGATATTGAAGAAAATATTTCTTTCTCCATTATTCATTATTGATTGAGTTTGTTTCCTTTAATTTTCTTCTTTTCAGTCCCCTGCTAGAACTCATTTAAGAGGGAAATGTTTTTGGTACTTTTTGGAAGAAATGGAGACGGCGGAAAAGAATAAACTAGCCCTCAGGGAAGGAGAATGGAGAAAGTGAGCTTCATTCAGCTGCTTTAATGTCTGCATTAACAGACAATAAAAGGATCTTTTAAAAAATGCAGTGAATTTAGATCTTAGTGGATGGAATTACAATGAACTTAATGGCTCTCTCACCTGAACACCTGAGCTAATCTTTCTCCTTAAAATGAGAACCCATCCCTGTTTTTCTTATCACTGTTTCCACAAACACATTAGTTCAGACTGTAAAATATATCTTTCCAAAGTAATCACCATGATATACAACAGAGTATATCTGTGTGTATGTGTCAATTTTAATAGTTTATTCTCTTTTTATTTTTTACATGATCTTGTCTATGGGTATTCAGTTGTTTAATCTTAAATTCCCATTTCAATTATGATTTGAAGGCATTGTACACAATTTGGTCTGTTATTTTAAAAGACAGTGCAATGGAATCTTGAATGCTTACAGAATGAGTAGAGGCACATGCAGGTGATGCTACAACAGACAGTGCCTATAGCAAGGACCTGAAACATTTTAATACCTGCACCCTGAGCTGTGTCAGACAGAACAGTGCCAGCAGGTGCAGGGAGGTGATCTCCTCTCTGACCAGTCCTGGAGAAATACAAATGGGATGCTGGGTATTTGTCTTAAGCCTTCTGTACTTCTTTTCTCTCTATTTGGCATCCTCTAAATATTCCTAATAAGTATAGGCTAAAAACACTTAGGAATAACATTATGCTCTTTGTTATTAAGAAATTTATTTTTACTGAAAATAAAAGAACTGTTTAATTTCCCATGGCCCAAAAGAGTTGTCTTCTCTTCATCATGTGTTTTGAGGTCATCTGCGACCTTATCTAGTTTTTTTTACTACTCCAGATATATCTTGACTAAAAGCATTAAAATTCACCAATTAAGGCAGATTTACCTTTTTATAAAACATAACATGATAAAACAGCAAGAAATTTCATGCCCTAAATTGTTCCTGCACAAAAGAATTAAATCCAAGGTCTATTATCAAGTGTAGGCACCCAATGCCATTCAAAATCAGTGAAAAAGGAACAAAGAAAACTGCAAGCAACAAGACCTACTGTATACAGACCTATTACTTTCACTGAACACTATTTTAGTCAGTTGCTGAGAGTTCACATTGGTGATCTGACTTTAGAAATAAATGGCTCCATTCCAGTGGTTACCCTGAATCCTTGATTCAGGACATCCATCAGATGAAGTTTCAGAAAACAAGTCTACTGAAATGAAAGTGTGGATTCCTGGATTCAGAGCTGGAGGACATCCACTTATGTTCCTTCCCTGGCAGAAAGGGATAATAGGACAGAATAACACATCCTTGCTGACAGGAAGAACTGACAGCACAATTTTCCAAGAGCAACAACAATAGAAAACAAGAAACTTTTCTTCTCCAGCTCAGGTCACATAAACCATTCCATTTCCTTTCTGCCTCCCTTCTCAGCAGAAAAGAACAAACAAACCAGGGTTAAACCTTGCTGAGGCCAAATGGACACTGTGGATTTTCTGCAGGGGAAGGAAAACACAGTGATTTTCCTTGGGCCACTAGGAAATGAACAATCTCAATTTCTTGCCATCACAGAAAGCAAACAAGGAACAAGCCAACCCAAACCCCTACCTCAGCCATGGTATCTTAACACTGACAAGCCTTTCACACACCTCAGAAAAGAAAGCATAGCAAGAAGCTATGGGACCAGGAATCCACTGACACAATTCAGAATGAAATACTAATCATTATTTCAGTATTCTTTGAAAAACGATTGCAACAGCCTGAAACAGTTTCTGTGGTGAAAACTCACATGTATCTCCCCCCAAAAATTGTGACATCTAGCAGCTGATGTGGATGAATCAATAGAACCTGAAAAGGAATTTCGTGCATATCCACTCTTCTACCACAATACCAGGGATTCCTCACTCATGCTCTTGTAAAATGATTTATTTTCTTATGCCACTAGAAACTACTTGAGAATTCTCCTAGAAACATAAATTTATAAATCCTTTGAAGAAGTGTGAATCAAACTCAATTGCTTATTCTCATGTTGTCATAAACAATAACTTCAAAAATAATACTATCATTTAAGCTCTTTCTAAAACCATTTTATATCAGGACATAGCTTAATTATTACAAACTAGCAGAGAAGAAAATGTTTTCCAAGAAAAACTAAGTACAGACTTCGTGGTAAAATAGGCAAAACCAGAATATAATTTAAATTGTAGTTTTAAAATTAGATAACAAATATAGAAATTAAAATTAATTAATTCCCACATTAGCTGTTCAAGAGGACTGTGGCTGTACCCTTCATGGTGCTCAAGAAAGGTGTGATCATGAGAGTTTATCAATAAAGGAAATGGATGGAACTGAATTACTTAATCAGGTGAATGCATTTGGAACAGAATGTGAAATTGTTTGAACTTTAAGGGTTTACAATGATCACAGGTCGAGAGTTACAGCCACTAAAACGCATAAAAACAGTGCTTACTAGAGAATGACAAGATGGGGAAGAAACACAACATACTGAAATCACAAAAGCAAGGCCAAGAAGCACCTACTTTTTTCAGCAGACCGTTTCTTAATTAATTACTGTGCTAAAAAACCACCACACTCTATTAGTCTAAACCAAAGTATACTTCAAAAGCTGTAGCTAGAGACAGTTTTTAATAACCAGGGGGAAAAAACATCTTGTGACAAATTAACTACTTAACTGGAATCTGGAGAACATAGGTTCCCAAACAAGAGGTTATGACAAAAGTCTGAATTTATGGAAAGACTGTAATATTGCCCATGTTATCAAGAACTAAACCACACCTTTTGACCTCTCATCTGGCTGAACTAAATCAGACTTGAAAAGGGTATTTCAGTTATTTAAATGCCACTTTATTTTTCACCTTTTTTTTTGTTTGTTTTAAGCAAACCTATCTCCTTTGACCTCTTAGCTTAAACTTACTGTAAAAACAACAGGGATGACTACCCGGCTAAGCTACCTTTATCCTCCCATAAGGCAAAATTGCTCTGTATTTCTACAACATTTTCCAAACAAAAAGATACTTTAAGCATAATCTGTAGTGGGAAATTGTGAATTTAAGTATTTCATTTTCTTACATATTTAATTTCGAATTTTAATGCAACAGAAGGTTAATAAGTACAACATTAACATTGTCCTCCAGTCTTTTCCATCACTCTGAAACAAAATGGTGTTAAATTAACATGGCCTTGTATTTCACTTTTTATGAAAATTTATTACTCAAAGATAAAACTATTTCCACAAGCAGCTGTGCTACTCAGCTTGATAGAAAATTGAGTTTAGCTTTGCCACTTCACCTCAGCCTGTAGCACATGTGCTTTACAGACAGAAAGTGAGGTCCAAGGACAGGGACAAGATGAGGAAGCTTTTAACTATGAAGCACAAAATATGAGAACAAATGCAAGGAAAAACAGTACATATGTTGTCAAGATCCAGCAAAGAGTCATGTCAAACAGCATGTGAAAAACTGGCTTGGTTAGAATAGGAAAAGACACTGCCTGTAAGCAGCAGCACTGCAGTTTGCACCTGATTGCTCTCCTTCATTCCATGAGCAGCCTTATTGGTAACTGTTAAATCAGGAATCCATCTCACTCAAAAACCATGAACTTAGAGCATCTCAAAGCAACTCAAAACATTTCAGAAATTGCTTTGAAAACACAGTAACAAAATAGTAGCAAATTTTCGGTTTTATTGACATATCCTCCTACTTAAAACACGTTAAAGTACCTGGAGTCAAAAACTGAAATAGTTCACCCCTGGCTTTCTTCAGCAGAGTCGTGCATCTTCCAAGACCAATTAATTCCTGAGACAATGTATTTCCTACTAATTATGCCAGCATCAGTCAAGCTTCTTTTATTCTGAACTCAGCAGTGACTAAACGTGTTTAGAGAGCAAAATGATGGCTTTACAAATATATTAGACAAATGTCAGCCCATTAACCAGCGAGTTAGATACCATGGATTTGGAAACTGCAGTTTAAGAAGACCAGTAGCCTTTTCTTAGGCTTTTCAAGCACATCCATCTGTTGAATGAATGTCATCCAGATATTAGATCAGATATTATTTTTATATAGGATATATGTAGGATTTAAGGCAGTGTAAAATTGCACTATTGGCCAGAATAAGATGCCAAAATTCCAATTAGTAACTTGAAAGAGATATAAATATTTAAATAAGACCTTTTCCATTTCTGTAAGATTGAAACTTTTCCTCTATATTTTTTTTATGCTCAACTTCTAAGTACTTTTAGTTTAATAACCATCTAATTTTATAACTAATGAAGGTATACTACAGAAATCTGCCTGCTGTTAGTATATGTTTATACATGCAATGGCAAGGCATATAGTTTAAGACCTAATTATTTGTAGGATTCTTGAACAAATCAGAGGAAATAATCTAAAATTAAACAAACAAAACAAAACCCAAAGCCAACAAAATACTTTTGATGAGAAAGACTATTTTAAAGAATCAAGGCCATGAAAAAAATCTACACTTTTGAGGAACAGACCTACACATCTTAGAGGAGGTATTAATTTGGTACCCAATGTGCATGGTTTTAAGGCTTTCTCCCCCAAAAGTTTGATCTCATGATTCTTTAAAAAAGAGCTCTTTGGTCAAAAAACTAAGACTATATTCAGTTCAGTGGTCTTTAGGTAGGTGGATTTGCCTGCTCATAAGAAGTTCCCTGCAGATGTTTGACCCTACTTTCAATATATTCTGGGTCTTGTATTTTCTGTAGCATAGCTAAAACAAAAATTTTAAAATAACTGTAAAAAACATATTTTACTAATTAAATAAATATATATAGAAAAATATATGTAAAATTACTACTATACATATATATAGTAAAAAATACTGATTCATCTTAGGCATCTGTGTCCCCCCACCTCAAACATACAGAATGACAAAATTTGCTGAGTGGGAAGGCACTTATCAAGAACATTGATTTAGACTCCCAGACTTGAGTAGAATACCCTAAGAATCATACCATGTGTTCAAGAGCATTGTCCTTCGTGAGATCTGCTAGGCTTGGTCCTCAGACCATTTCCCTGGGGATCCTGTTCCAATGCCCAATCACCCTATGGGTGAAGAACATTTTCCTGATATCCAGCTTAAATCGCCCCTCACTCAGCTGCATGCTGTTGCTTTGAATCCCACCACGGGTCATGACAGTGAAGAGATCAGTACTTGCCCTTTCACTTTCCCCCATGAGGATGTTGAAGATCTGTCACCACAGAGCAGAGATCAGTGCCTGCCCCTCCTCTGCCCCTCATGAGGAAGTTGTAACTGCAGTGAGGTCTCCCCTCAGTCTCCTCCAGGCTGAACAGACCAAGGGACCTCTGCTGCTCCTCACATGGCTTCCCCTCAAGGCCCTTCTCCATCCTCACGGCCTCCTCCAGAAGCTCCCTAATGGTTTGATGTCTATTATATCATGGTGCCCAAAACTGCCCCCAGCACTCGAGGTGAGGCTGCCCCAGTGCAGAGCAGAGCAGAGCAGGACAATCCCCTCCCTTGCCCAGCTGGCGATGCTGTCCCTGATGCCCCCAGGACAGGGATATCCCTCCTGGCTGCCAGGGCACTGCTGGCTCACATCCAACTTTCCATCAACCAGGACCTCCAGGTCCCTTTCCACACCATTGCTCTCCAGCCTCTCATTCCCCAGTCTATACTCACAACCATGGTTGCTTATAGGTAAGACAGAGACCTTCTGGAAAACTTCCTAATGTTGTGCAGGTAAAAGACTATCTACTTAAGTTCTTCTCTACACAAGGGAATTGCAACACTGTAGAAAAAAAAATAGCTTTAGAAAGTGATTTAGCTAAATCAATGCAAGTTCCTCTGTGGATAATGATGGCTTATGTTTACTTTTTCTAAATTGTTATAAGACACTCTCCTCCAAACTAAGACTGTCTACACAAGAGGGCTGATCAAATTTATCTAAGTTCATTCAATTTTCTTGCGTACACAGATTTAATGGACTCCATTGTCACTGGTAATGTAATGAGGGAAGAGCAACACTAAAGAAAAAGAACGTGCTCTACAAACTGGCAATTAAATGTCAATATTATTCTCCTGGCTGGCAATAACCATGTTTTCATATCTAGACAACTATGGACACATTTAAATTAAAGGTCATGTTAAAATGCTCCTAAATACAAAGACATTGCAATTATGAGAAATATTGCTGGTACCTGGATATCCTGGGAAGACAAACACCCCAGTGATGTGCGCCCCAGTGGTGTAAAATGTCAAGGGAGGGATTGCATAGAAACAGTAAGACTTGCGACCCTGGCAGGGCTTGATTTTTTTCTAAGTGCTTACTTAGGAGTATGAAGTGCAGAAAAAGAAAGAAAAACAAAAAAGAAAGAAAGAAAATAAGAAAGAAATCTTAACAGAGGTTCTTTTAGGTGCATTAGTCCCCAGGAAAGTAAGATTACAGTCAAGACAAGACTATTAATATTGAATTTGCAGACAGAACTGAAACTGCAACCACTAAATAAATGGCATTGTTAAGCAACAGCATTACAACCTGCTGGAAACCAGAAAAGATGTAATGGGAGAATAAGTTTTCTGTAGTTCAATTTTACTTGTAATTTTAGTTTTTTTTAATTTTAGTTTTCATAAATCAAGGATGTGGTAATATGTGAATACATTTATGATCAATTAATTATAGAGAACTGGGCTAATCTTCTCCTGAATCCCTTCTATGCTTATCTTCTATTCAACTATTGTCTCAAGTAGTCTAAACAAATTATATGCTAAGACTTTTTACAATTATCCATTTTCACCAGGATTTATATTTCTGCAATATTTGTTGAGTATATCAGTAAAATAGTAGTTTTCATCTTGTAGTGTTTCCTAAATCACATTTTTCTCTAAGAGATTATTGGATATGTGAGGAAATCCACTAAAAGAATGCCAGACTCTAAAAGAGTGATCACTTTCAAACTAGTTTTTTAACAAATAATTCTATTTTTAATAGATTTTTGGGAGTTTTTGTCAGTATCATGCAGAATTAGAAGTGGGTACCAGATTATGCTTATACAAAAGGATGTCAGCCTAGCAGCACAGCACTTGCCACATCACGATAGCCACTCTACTCCAAGTTTGCTTTCACAGAATCACAGAATCATTAAGGCTGGAAAAGACCTCCAAGACCATTGAGTCCAACCTTTGACCAAACACCACCTTCTGAACTAAACCATAGCACAAAGTGCCACATCAAGTGATTTTTTGAAGACTTTCAGGGATGGCAACTCTATCACCTCCTCAGGCAGCCCTTTTCAATGCCTGAGCACCCTTCCAGTGGAGAAATTAGTTCTTTGACTCAATCGTGGTCCACTCTGAATACAGTTAGTGAGCTGTAGAAAGTGGCAGATGCTGACAAAGAAAGTGGAAGGCAGGTCAAACAGAAGCATGAAAACAAAAAGGATGCTGGAAAAGCCCCTGATTTTTCTTCCAAATGCTCTTGGTTCTTTTACCAAGGACAACAAAAAGTAACAATCGCTTCCCAGCAAGCCGTTAGCTAATTGGCATTTGTTGGTACAGCTGATAACTCTTCCAGAAATCAAAGCAAAGAGCTCAGTTTCAGCACCTGAAAAGATGAAGCCTTTGTATTGTAGCTAAATGGAGGAGAGGCAGAATCTTTCAGGTAGATTAGATTATATTACATATTTGTGTGTTACCTCTGAGGAGTGGAACAAAAGCTACTTGAATGTGCCCTCACTGGAGACACAGTATTCAGTCTTTTACCTTGGCAGCTATATCTTCATCATTCACTTATTTATGTGCAAGGGCAGGAGCAGGACAGATCTTGGTACATCATAATAAAAAAAAACCTAAGATGAACTTTGTTGCAGATTTCCAAGACAGCATTTTTGAAACAACATTATTCTTTCTTTTGAAATGACGTACTTTCTAGCATCTAGTGCTCAAATTTTCCTCTCTGTTGCAGCATGTGTATTTAAACTTTTTAAAAGAAAATCTTTCAGCAACTGCAGGGAAGCATACCCTTCACACTATATAGTTTCTGAAGTTTTGTTGCTAATACTTATTTCAGAAAGACGCAGCTCAGACTACCAAATTGGAATATAAAATAAAACTATTCCAGAAATAGATGACTCAGATGCCTGGTTTTGTGGTTTTTTCCTACATACAGCACTGCTAGCACACTTCCCCTTGGTCACAGGTCCTTCCATGCTCAATCAATTTTCTGGCTTCTGCACTTATAAGATAAAAAAGAAAGGCCATGGGAAGACATTATGATGTTGATAACACACAGTTCAGTTCCCCACTGCCATCTCTGGAATGAGGTTCCTGTAGAAGAGGAGGAGGGCTGGCAGAGCATCTCTGCACCCTCCCCACTCTTTCATGTCCCCAGAGAGCTACCTTGCTAGAGGGCACCCTGAAAATGGGCTTGGAGGAGAAATTCAAGTACAGTAAACTTCAGTACAGTGAAGGTGTAATTCTTCACAGTCACTTAGCACAATCTGCTTAGAAGCAGATCGTATACTTATACCTCATTTTTGCATGAGTGAATCCTTTATACTCATCAACTAGTATATCACCAGCAGAGGTGCAAAGGCTTTTTATTTAAAGAAAACTATACAGAAACAAAGTCTGGCAATTCTGTCTGAATTTGGTCTAAGTTATATAGTATATTTAACTTTAGTGGCATGCAAGCATGTATTTATTATTAGATTTTATCACTAGGAACTGTGTTAGATTAGATGAAGAGCAATTGTAGATAAGGAAGTCATCCCTTAAAACCTGGTGTTTAGCTACAAACAGTAAGAATGAGAAAAAAAAAAACAACAAACCTTAGAAGTTGCTCTTCCTCCACTGTAGTATATTACTGTGCAACAGCAAAAATAAAGTTCACAATTTCACCAGTAAATATTATCCCCATGAAAGATAAGCTCAAAGGACTAGGTTAGTAATCCTGGCTCTGACATTTAACAGTTCTGTTGTATCAAAAAAATATGGTTTCCATTTCTTTGTGAAGCAGCGATGCTAATACTTGTCTATTTTCCCCAGTGGTATTGTGAGGATAAATGTATTGTCATAAAGGTCTTTGAAAAGGAAAAGATGTAAGCATTTTTATTGATGTTCTACTTCCCAATCCACTAGAGTATATTAAAAATAATTTCACTATTGTCAAGTGCAACCTCTACCAATACATATTTCTCAATTTACCAGTCCTTCTTCCTACAAATTGAAAAGAGAAAACAGCTCAGCAAGTATATTCTCTAGTCAACACTGCTTGTACACAAAGGATAAAACCTGTTGCTGAATATGACCAAAATAATTTTTTGCTAAATACAGCTTGATCCAATTTGCCTTGTGGTTACACTCTTGTAAAAATACCCAAATGACTTGGAGATTTGATCATCAAATTGGTTATGGCTGAATATGAAAAACAAAGACATGATTTGCAAGAGCCAACATGGCTTTCTTGAGGGCAAATCACACCTAACAAATTTGGTGACCTTCTCGGACAAGGCTACAGCTTTGGTAGATAGAGACAGAGAAACTAACGTCACCTACTGCCGGGGGGGGGGGAATCTGCCTGCTTGCCCCCGGCTGGATGTTTCTCTTCACCAGGTGGAAGGAGGGAAACTCGGATCCTGGATAATTTCAACTGATTTATTGCAGGGTCTAAAGGTGACGGGAAGGCACTGAGGGTAAAGTCAGGAGCGGGCAGGGAGTCCGAGGGAGCGGCGGGACAGGAGAACAACCAGGATGAAGGGCACCAGGGCGAGTCCGGAGTTCTTGGGAAAGTTACAGTTTTTTATGCACAGCACTGAGTGAGAGGGGTTGGTCACAAAATGACCCAATTGGGAAAGTTTGTGGGAAGGGTAAAGGTGGCGTGATTGAGTACATGTCGAGGGGGATGGGGGGTGGAAAGTTTTTACAGAAGTAACTAATGGAAGATACAAAGGGTACAGAATGATCTGGGTGTGAAAAGGGAGTACAGCATACAAATGATGGGAAAGGGATGAATTTTCTCTGACTCAGACAATGGTATTTTCCCAGGGCATTCCTGGGCTAATTTTCTCACCCCCAATCCTCACAACCTACCCCAACATATGCAAAAGAATTTGACACTGTCTTCCTCCTCTTTCTCTCTAAATTGGAGATGGATGGATTTAATAAATGCACTACTCAGTCACTGGAAGGCGACTCCAAGACTTATGGTCAATGGCTGATTGCCCATATGGAGAACAGCGCTGAGTGGTGTCCCTCAGGGGTTGGTACTGTAGATGATACTGTTCAACATCTGTCAACCAGAGGGATCAAGAGCACCTTAAGCATCTTCACTGACAACATTGAGCTGTGTGGGACAGTCACACATGCCAAAGGGAAGGGATACCATCCAAAGAGACCTGGACAGGCCTGGGAGGTGGGCCAATGCAAACCTTGTGAAGTTCAATAAAACAAAGTGCAAGGTCCTGTATCTGGGTCACAGAAACCCCAGAACACATCTACAGATTGGGCAGGAAGTGATTGAGGGAAGCCCTGAAGAGAAAGACTTGGGGGTGATGGTTGACGAAAAACCCAACATGAGACAGCACTGTGTGCTCACAGCCCAGAAAGCCAAATGTGTCCTGGGCTGCTTCCACAGGAGTGTTGCCAGCAGACTGAGGTGGTTCTTACTCTCTCCTCTGATCTTGTGAGATCCCACCTCAAATACTGTGTCTAGTTCTGGTGTCCCCAACATAAGCTGTTGGAGCAAGCCCAGAGGAGAGTCACAAAGTTGGAAAGAGGACTGGAGCACCTCCACTTTGAAGTCAGGCTGAGCAAGTTGGGACTGTTTGGGCTGGAGAAGAGAAGGTTGTGTGGAGACCTCACAGCAACCTTCCAGTAACTGAAGGCGACCTACAGGGAAGCCGGAGAGGAACCTTTTATTAGGAACTACAGTGATAGGACAAGGAGTAATGGGTACAACAGAAAAAGTGGAAATTTAGGGTAGATATTAAGAAATTCTTTACTGTGAGAGTGATGAGGCACTGGAACAGGTTGCCCAGAGAAATTGTGGGTGTCCCAGCCCATGGCAGTGGGGCTGGAATGAGAAGATTTTCACTCCAACATCTAACACTCTATGATTCTGTTAATAGCCAGATTGAAAAAGTAGTATTAATAAACAATAGTTTCAAAAAGAAATTATCTTCCTAATGTGTTGTTCTCTTTCCTTATTCTGAAGAGCAGGGAACCAATTCAGAGTCAGAAAGAAAAATCATCCAGGACTGAAAATGTTTTTTTCAACTTAAACTGGTCAGGAATTACACAGGCCAGGTTCAGGGTCAATGAGGACATATCTGTACTTGAGAGTATGGAGAGTTCAGTAGCTACATAACAGTACAAAACATCTAATACACCGCTAGAGAAGAGGAGGGAAGAAGGGACTAGGGAACACAACCCTAAACCTAGTCTAATGCTAGCTATTCCTTTGCTTACCTTCTGAAGGGCAGATATTTTAAATATTTCATAAAGATTCCCTCTCAGTGAATCCCAGTTTGATTTTGCACAGGCTGGAGGACACCTTTTAGGTCCTCTGTGAAATGACTGTGCAAGTTTTCCCTGCAGTACCCAGTGAACACAATGGATTATTACCAAATATATTTTTTGTTTCCCTTACAAAAATTGTCCTCATTTTCCTGTACACAGGTTTCTCTAGCATATTATAAACAAACACAAGAACATGACAAAAATTAATGCCTGCAGTGCAAGGCATAAAACGCAAAAATAGTTGCTTGGCAACCAGCATGAGAAATAGGAGGTTATGCCTGTACAAACAGCCAAGTGAGTGGCACAAGTACCATTCCTGACTGCTGTGAAAAGGATGAGTAGGAGACAGGATGTATGAGAGGGGATTGTTTTAATGAAATTTGACTCTGAAGTTTCCCCACAATCATGTATGTGTGGTAATACAATAAAGGCGTATTTCAAACAGCTTTCCTTATATGTCCTTAGAGCTTTGTCTTTAATCAACAAGTGAAGTTCTATTTTTAAAAAAAAACATGGTTTTTCATAACATTTAAAAACATCCAGAGAGGTGTAAGAATCAGAATGTTGATTTTCATAGGCACTTTCCTTTCTAATGAATTGGACATTTGGAAATAATTTTCCAAGGAACATCTATAAGCATTCTGCCAGCCTTGAACAATTAATCAATCTAACGTAACTCTAAGTATATTAATCAATAAGTACTTACTTTTCAGTAATAATATACATGCATTGTTCATATACCCAAATGATACCAGACTGACCATCTGGAACAATGGGGAAAAAATACACAGGCCCTCTCTTTTACCATATTTGATTCAGTAGCTTTGTTTCTATATACAAACTACCAAAGTACCACCTCTGGTCCAGAAATCCTTGTAGTGCAAACTGTTAGAGGTGAGAAAGATCATTCAAAGCAATCATAATTTCATGCTTACTTTACTGTTATACTTCTATTTTAGCATCCATCACTGTCCCCTGTTGGATGTTAAGACTTGCCTTACCTGTGGTCTGATCTAAGCGATCATTCTAATGCTCAAATTGGAAATTTTAGAAATGTGAGAGACATTAAACTGAGTTGCATCCAACATGACCATGCTGTTCATCACAAACAAGCTGATATGAGCATCTTAGAAGAGAGAGATCCATTTGCCCAACAGGACTTGCGACTACATCATGTTCTACAGAACACCATGTGTTAGTACTGACAAGTAGGTGCCTGTTGAAGTTATCAGCAGTAAACTGCATTGCTTCACTTCCTTTCAGTGCACTAACAGTCACTACAACCACCACACTCCTTTTCATTGTTGATAGATGTAGCTATTCACAACCTTATTTTAATTCTACAATTAACTGCGAATGGAAAATGAGACTAAAGCTACAGTGAAAACCAGAATGTTGAAGCAGTTGCCTAAGGTTATTAAAATTCTTTTTTGTTGTTGATTATACCAGGACAGACCTCCAACTGATATGGCATTATCAAACTTGGGCAGACATGGAAGAAGATAAGTATCACTGGAAGTGCAATTATTTTAATTCCTGCTGAAGATTAAAAAGAGAAACAACAAAACCAAAAACCCCCCATCAATCAGTCCAAACCCAACAAAAAAACCCAACCAAAACCAAGACACAATGCTATGTGCGGATTCAGTAGGTTTTGATTTGTGATCCTCAATGGTTTCAAACTACTGAAAGAGAACAGAAAGATCAAAGAATGTATTTTTACTCTATGCAATCAATATTACTCTAATGCAAACTTCAGTAGGCTACAATCTCCTTTTGAAGACTGAGACATCTAACTTGCAAATTTCATGAGAATGTGTAGGATCAAGGAAGGAGAATTAACGCTCATATATTCTTCCATTTTATTCCTCCTGCCCCTGCAGAATTCTGAAGAGTTATTTCTGTCATCAATTACTAAAGTAATACTCAAGAACTGGTTATTCATCTAACTTTCATAGTTATGCATTTTTATTAACTAAAAAATATTATTCCAGGTTTAATATGCAGGACCTACTTCAACCTGTCTAATACTGTCAATATTACTCTTAATACAGTGACTACCATAATCAAATTGCTCATTCATGCTATATCAAATACAACAGTTAAAGATTCAATTGAATTAAAGTCCTGTTTTTCAAATGATCAATACAATGACACAAAACTTCTTTTAAATGAAAAATGTATCATAATTACTGAGGTGGTCTCAGTGTCCACAAATTCCCAAGACAAAAAACTTCTCATTTTGTGCATCACAAAACCTTTCCAGCTTGAGAAGGTACAGCATTTGAAGAATGCGGGATGGATAGATTTCCACTCTATTTGTTTTTCAGTCTATGCAAATGCAAGGTAATCTTAGACAATATTCTTCCTAAACCACACTTGGCTACACACTGAGCAAGTATTTCATCCAGTTGCTTCCACTGAGCTCAAACACACGGTGTTCTTAGAGCTACCACAGGCAACCTCTCAAAGAGGGCTAATGAGACTGAAATTTAAACAGGGAGTAGGCACACACCTCAAAAGTCACTTCCCAAAGAGAACAGTGACCAAAGGTATAAACATGTTTTGAACTAGACAGAAAGATTCTTTTCTTTCTTTAGCTGTACCTCAAATTCTGCTTAGCTCAGCATGTCAACAGATTTATGCTAATCAAATTTACAGATCAGATCTTATCCTTGGGAAAGAGATCTGAGTTTAAGTTCTCATTGTTTTTAAATTCTTGGGAAACCTTTTCCAGAAAAACAGGCTGAACAGAAAAAATATTTATATTTTCAGAGTTATTATTATTTATACCACCTACAATAAAATAAAACCTTATTAGGATTTTTTTTTCATTAAAACTCTACTAGACCAAATTGTAATCTTATTTACATTTATTTCACACTAAATGCAAGAGCTTAGTTAGCTAGAGGCTCATTTTATATTTATGAGGTATCAGGATTAGCCTTAGCAACATAAGAGAGCGAAACAACAGTAAGACATTAGACATGTGTCAGCAACAGGTTATGCTGTCAATGTCACTCTGCAAGAAATCTCTGTCCTAAAAATGAGAACCTCTGGTGGTTGTTCCAGAGGAGCTGGACAGCACAAGTGTGATGGAATAGACTCTGAAGACTTCTTACTTCGCTGAAATTTTCCAAACAAACTTCCTGGTAAATGCAAGATGCTGCTGAGACACTTGAATGTTTTAGCCAAAATTCCAGTTCTGAGCACCACAGAAGATTAAATCCCAGCAGCCTACATGTGTTAATAGGCTTAATCATAAACACCATTTAGTTTCTAAGATTTAAGGCATTTGTCTTGATGGAAATTTAACCCAAGCCATTTTACTTATGTTTTCCGTCAAAAAGTAATATAGCATTTCAAAGAAAATAAAATCTGAATATAAAATGACCAAACATCTTTCGTCTCTAAACTTCCTATAATAGCATCAATTTAAAAATATGCCTGCCAGGTACTATACATGCATGAATCAATCTTTTTATATAAACAGCTTCCTAATAAGATCAGTAATCAAATTACAAGAAAGTTATCAGGGAAATCACTTAGTTTAATTGGAGCAACCATCACACAATGATGGTGTCTACATCGAGTGTGCAGCTACTTAGAGTGGGTGACCTTTCCTCCCCAAACCCAAATACTGGAAAGAAAAATAGATGGCTAAACATAATGGACTCAGTCCAGCCACAGGAATATCCATACCAGCACTATGGTATGGATATTCCTGCCTGCAAGAATTGCATGCAGCATTCTAAGAATGGAAATTATCTAATCTAAATTCAAATCTAGCAGACTACTGTTTTTAACTCTCATATTTCTACAGTTTATGTTTTTTGCCTTTTTTTTTTAATACCTCAAAATACAAATAAAAGGTTTTTCAGAATGAAATAGAGAGAATATTTGCCAGTAACTTCAGTTAAAGCAGAGAAGAAAAATAGTGTTCCAAGAAAACAAGCAAGCAATGGAGCTTCATTCTTTAGTTATGGGATTGTTATGAGCAGCTAATTAGAATGACATTGCTCTAGCGGCTAACACTACAGCAAGATAATGTTGTTACACACAACTTCTTCTGCAATCCATAATGGTCAGTTTAAAGCTATCTTCATTTAATGTATAGTTAAGATATTTTAAAGTATACCTATGCTGAACTGGAAAATCCAAACAAATTTCCAA
The DNA here is from genome assembly GCA_013400635.1 of Hypocryptadius cinnamomeus. Lineage (NCBI taxonomy): Eukaryota > Metazoa > Chordata > Aves > Passeriformes > Zosteropidae > Hypocryptadius > Hypocryptadius cinnamomeus. Next base: position 29,948 of record VYZP01001703.1, on the reverse strand, counting down.
AAGATTCTAAAGAAAGAGTAGAAATTCAGCTACCATTATCCTAAACACATTATTTTGCCCGAAGAAGATTATTTGAAACACACTTGGAAAACTTATTCTATTATTGTAAAGTAACAGCCTAACAACATATTCTGTAAGACTTCTTCCTATCCCCAAATATATCAGCTGATAAAAAAAAAAAATAAAAAAGAAGGAAAAAAGCTAAAGGGAACAGATAAAATGGGGGTTTAAGCTTAAGATGGTGGTTATGGTAATATTAGATTTGCATTTCCTTAAATCCTTCCTCTAGGAAATTGCTAAAATAGGAGTACATCACATACTACCTATGAAAAATAAAACTTTTGCATCCTAGAAAAGTGGTTAAGAAAATTCAGTAGGTCTCTTTCCAGAGATCACAGATAAGACCCATGATCAACATACAGTCCTTTGAACACAAGACCTTTTAAACAGCACTTTTAAATTACACAATTTGCAGTTCTAGTGTGAACTCTTAATAATGCTTTTAAAAAATAAGATTCCTATGTTTATGTGAAAAATTAATAAAGTATAGGGAACCAAGGACAAGCAAAGTACAGTATGACAATGTTAAGGCTAGGACTTTTCAAAGTCTTCATTATCAAAAGCTCATATAATGAATTACCTGCACCTATTATGATGGATCCCTATTTACCATTGAGTCTGATGACAGTTACTCATGATGTTTTTAGTCCCACTCTTTTTGTAAAAGCTTTTTAGCCACTTCCCATTAAAATATAGGTCCTCTCAAAAGCAAGTATATAAACTGTCACTAATACAGAAATACAGGATAAAGAAAAGCTTGAAGATGGCAGAACATTTCTGCAGTTTTTCTGGAGGCTGAAATTGTATGAAGTAAATGATCTATTGGCTAAGTTCCTGTATACTTCATTTGAAAATTAACTCCAGAGAATCTAATTGGAAAACAGATTTAGTCTAAACATGGCTTTGATTGTAAACACTTCAATTAAACATTTCAATCAATGAGATTAAGTGTGGTGCTGAAGTTTTTCACTACTGATTTTCATTTTACTTTTGTCTAAAACACAACACGGTTTTGCTTCCCAAAATCAAGAAGATAATATCATAGATCAGCTAAATCTGTGGAACTTCAAAGAGGAAATTACACGGCACATATATTGATTCTTTTAATTCTGAAAGCCTGATCTGTCCTTCAAAACACTGAATTCCTACCGTGCATTTTATGAGGATTAAGTACTTCCCTCCTCCTCCTCCTCCTGCAACTCTGCCCTGTAGTGTGCAATTGTGCTTGACTGTCCCTCAGAGAGGATGGGAAGCCCCACCCAGAGCTGGGACTGGGGCTGATGGTTTGTCTGAGACCCCCTACCCCACCCATGGCACCCGAGAAACACCGAGCTGGGCTGTGCCAGTGGGGACAGCTGGAGCACCTTCAGTGTTCTGCTGTGCTGCACTGCAGGACACTCACAGGAGGTGCAGAGGGGTGCAAGAGCTCAAATAAAAGCTGGGAGGAGCTTTGTGGTGATGCTGAGCAGCACCAAGGGGCACAGGGTACGTGGTACTCCCCACCTTAGCCATGGTCAAGCACAGTGTGCCAACACCATTTCCCGTGGCAAAAGGAATCTAACTGAGCAGCTTTTACAAGAGCAGAACAGTTAGCTACTTCTTTCTGGCTACTAACACAGGCTGCTGGCTCATTGAAGTGAAAAACTGGTTCACTGAAATGAAAAACAAAAAAATGAAACTCATCCCCTTCCTAACAGATAAAATGCAACCATTGGAAGAAGCACATTTGGATTTGTTTATCCTCCTCCATACCCCACCCCCAAATACTATAGGGTTTTCTCAGTGGTAGGCAATTGAATGCTGAATCATGAGACATTTTACCTAATCCTGATGCACAGAATTATTTGCCATCTGTGCAGTAAAGCATAACTACTTAAGTGTTTTCATTAACTTGGACTTAAAATTACTTAGCAGAAGTAACTACTCTATTCTAGAAAAGTAATAATAAAAAAACCCAAAAAACAACCACAAAAAATCCCCACCCCACTTTCGTCCCCTTTGTACACAAGTTATTGATGCAATTCTGAGGTAATAGGCTTTCTCAATAATTGCATCCACCCCAAATACTAAAAAATTTAAACAACTGAATGAAAGAGATAAGTGCCTGTACCTATGCAACCACTAAAACTTTTTTGCTTTGTTTTAAATAAGCTTTCAGAATTTAATACAAACCTCCACAGATTCATTAATACCTTTTATTTTTAAATCACATTCTCATTTAAGCAACTTAAATATTTTAAAAGCAGCCTCTGCCTCTGGACATAAATAAAAGAATGCAGCAATATCCTTTGAAAGATGGGAGGCAGTACAACCAATTATGTTATTGCTTCTCTATTGTGGCAGACTGCCTTCTAAAGGGGAAAAAAGTAATTTCATATATAGGAAAACAAAGAGGTAAGTTTAACATTTTTTCTCGCTTTTGTAGGAAAGATTTTGATGATAAAAATGACAGGTTAGTACATTTACTCTTGTGCTTATAAGCCATAGAATCAACTGTCAGCTCTCTGATACAATTCAGTAAACAGTGACTTTTGCTAATAGGTACTGTATTCCAGATGCTCAAAATCCAAACCAGATTCTCATTGACTTTACTGTACAATGATTAGACTAAGAAGATAAATATTACTTTTAAATAATAGATTAAGCAGTCTACAAAAGGAGAATTAGGGTCTTAAATTCTTTAAAAGTGAGATATACTAGGTAGGAAAATACCTTTTTTATATATTAGAAATGTTCCAAATTCATATCAAAACGTATCTCCTTATATATTTGTTATTATACCTATATGAACGTAAGGTGTGTATATTTATGAGTGCTAATATATGAATACATACCCAGCCTAGGTAAATGTGCTTTATTGGAGAAAGACATTGAAATGTTTTGACTGAGTTTAGCAATTACACTGAAATAAAAATGTTTTATATAAAATGATACTACAGGAAAACATACCTGTGACAACTATAACTAACTTCAGTGTTTTACAGATGTTAGACTTCCGTTTTGTGGAGAGTGAATAATAAGGAATCTGTATTAAAAAAAATATCAATACCAAAACCAAAAATTTGCACCTTATCTTTTGAAATGCTATTCCAAAATTGATCTTCTGCAGAATATGATGCAGATTATTGTTTTAAGACACTTAAATGCATAAATAGTCCTCTAATTCTGGAGTCAGGATTGTGGAAAAGTAACTAATTCATACTTTAATTTCCTAATTTAGAAGTGGAATAATGGTAAAATCACTTTCTCAGTCTCAGATGTTTTCTGTGGGTTTCTAATATTCATTTGCCATATTGATAGAACTAGGATGACACATAAATCATTGATGAGTGAGTGGCAGGAAGCTTAAACTAGATCAGAAAGAAATAAACAACGCTTCTTTTTCTACTGTCTTGCAGAGAATAAGGCCTCCATGAAATGGAGATACAGGTTCATGAAAAACCATTTAGTTTTATAAATTAATCATTATGATATCATCCAGAAAACAAAATGTGCTGAAGAAGTAATGATAAACTTGTCATCATTTTAGGAAACTGATTATCCTTACACATGTGCAGAATAAAGCAAGCTGCTTAAAAGTCTTCTGGAGAAGCTTTGATTTCTATCAGATGGCCAATGCCTTATTTCAGTATTTTATACGTATTTCATTCTATTAATACAAAACTTTAGCTAGTTGGTACTGTAATACTTGAAGTCATTTCAGGTTTCAGCTTAGGAATGGCACATAATCCACAATACAGTAGATTTTTAGGACATTTCACTAATTCTTATATGTTCCTAGCATGACTTAGATTGGTCAGTAGGATGAAAAAAGCTTGATGTATTATTAATATAAAAGTTGTGAGACTAAGTCCTGTAAGATCATTTGAGCTATGAATGGCACATGCCTACACACCTGTAGGAGACAGGACAGACCCTGTCTTCATACTTGCTTGGTTACCAAAGAAATACAATCCCACTAAAGAGCCACATCTCTGCCCATAAATTCTGCATCTCTCCAGAGTTCATTAGTTAGGGCTTAGCAACACATTTCATCATGGAACTATAACATCAGCATAAAGTCATGAGTCTTAATGTTCAAATATTTACTGGGCTTATATTTAAACTACTGCATGTCTTTCACAGTACTTAAGAGTTATGCATCAAATAAAATGTTCCTCAGAAGCTTAGGGAAAAAATCAAGCATTCTTCCCTCATATTTTTTTTACTGCATGCAACATCAAGTCATTCTGGTTATGCATGACCACTGAGCAACTAGTGAGGAAAAGAATTAAATCCCTAAATTATTCTCTAAAAGAAACATTCAAACTCTATGCCAATAAAGATCACAGTGTTCTGGATACATCCAAACATGAGGCAAAAATTTCTGTAACTTGAATGACAGCAAAAAAGATTGAACCCTTCACACATCAAATTGATTATCTACTCTATTGGATAGGACTTATAATGAATGTGCAATATGCTTATTCAATAGTCTTAACTTTTATATTATAATAATCATGTTAAAATCTATATTCTTTTACCTTTCACAGTACTAAAAGAGCAAAATAATATTAAGCATTTGTTCCACAGAAATATCTAGTCTTTTTCTCCACAGGATGTTTTGTCTTGCAAGTATCACTTTTTGAAAGAGTGGTATAACTAAGTAAAAGTATTTATAAGAAATTGAAAGTCAAATTTGAGGCAAATTTAAAGAATTTAATTTCCTCCCACTTGATTAAATATATTTGATGTGGCTAAGGTAATTATTTCACCTGAATATTAAGTATATTAAAATTATGTGAAAAGCCAGTGCAAGGTCTTTAGCAGTTGAAATTTGTGCTAGTATTACAAAAGAACTGTAAAAATACCTAGCTGTGCATAAGCACCAGCCATTTAGAAGTATTAATTGAGTTTAAGCTATCAAAAAATTCATGAGATTAGTTTTAGCTACAAATTTGCAGCCAAAATATGCAGGTATTTTCATTCTACACTTATAAAGGAATGCTGAAGGCTCATGACTTCTGTTTTAAATAAAAAATGCTCTCTCAGACTATAGGAGTGGCTCTACATTGCAAGATTTGCAATACAACTCTTCCCCTCTCCCTCTTTTTTAAATGGTTCACACATTAACCATTAACACGATACTTCAAACTATTCCACAGCATTTAAGTCCAAAGAGTTTAGACTATGTCTAAAAAACTCACATCTGATCTTCCCCTTTGTATGACCCTTTAATCAAATATGTCTCCTAAGGCACAAGTCATGCTGTCTGAATATAACAAAAGGTAAAGATCTTAGCACCTTCATTTTATACTCTTTGCTAAAATAAGGAATCACCAACAGCCACGACAAACATAGACAAGAAAATCTGTCTACAGAGACACTTCACAGAGTAAGTGTACTGTTTGGTGAATCTCAGTGTGATCTTCAAGCACTTTAGACTACATTGTAGCTAACCAGAAATTAGCTTGCTTTCCAGACAGTGGGGATTAAGACAGCAAAAGGCATGAAAGGGAGAAATGCAACAACTGAAGTGTCATTTGTTTACAATTTATCCAAGCTGTAAGCTCTTGCAGGCTCTGTTCTACCAATAGTTACATAAGCAAAATGAGTAAAAGAGAGTCTCATGGGCTAAATGCTCTGCTTTTCAGGAAACAGCACAAAGGAGAGAAGGCCCAGGAGAAAAGAGCAATGAGATAGCTGTGCCATTGCAGAGGCCTGCAGGATACCAGCCCTATCAAACCAGAGGAAATGCCAGGGGATGCCATGCTTGCCTATTGTTATGAGCAGAAAAGCTGTCCATTTTTTTTAAGTTGCAGAGTTAACAAGTTAAACCAATTGCTGCTAAATTAGAGTTTTAACTGTTTGTTGTTAATAATTTCATGTTGTAACCACCTATTGTTAATAGTTTTTCTTTTAATTACCTGTGAATGATTAAAAATCCCTTTGCGTCGGGTATCCCCCGCCCCCTTCCCGCCGCTTCCTAAAGACTGACACCCGAGACGGGGAGGGGACATCGAACCTGGTATACAGATTGGAATGCACCTGGGATGCAAATACACAAGCATCTACCCAAAACCAGCCAAAAACCTCTAAAACAACGAGCCAACACGGAATTAAGAGATCTAAGTGATGTCTAAAGGTCAGGAGCTGAGTCCAGTATCTGCTGAAGTCCTTTTTACCTCTCGCCCTAACCTAAAGGATGTCGGCTGAAAGGAGGACCTTGAGTATCAAACTGAAAAAGCGAAATCTACTACTGCTCCCATGAGGACAGAATCCCCAGCTCTGCCTGCATACCAGCGGACACAGCTGCATCATTCCTCCTCCCCCCTGCCACCTCCTGGGGAGCAGCACCAGTGGTGTTTGTGCAACAAGACCTGTCAGTTCTCCCCACCTGAGCTGATTTTTTTTGTTAATAAAGACATTAAAAAGGAGAAAGATCTCCTGCCCTATTTATTTCACCTATGAACTATTTCACAGCCTGGAACAGACATGAGGCATACTTTTTGAGAGGAGGTTGAAGTGGAGAGGAAGTGGAGCTCTTCTGCCATGTCTCCAGTGAAAGGACAAGAGGAAACTGCCTTATGTTATACAGGGGAGGTTCAGTTTAAATATTACAAAAAAAAAGAAACAATAAAGTAATTGTAAGAGAGGTTAGGAATTGGAACAAGTTGCCCAGGGAAGTGGTGCTATTGCCATCTCTGAAGGAGTTCAAAGATGACTGGAAGTGGCATTTGGGGATCTCCTTTAGAGGTGATTATGGTGGTTCTAGGTTGATGGTTGGACATGATGATGTTGAAGGTCTCTTTCAATCTTGATGATTCTGTGGTACTTTCAATCCCATTCCATGCCTTCTCAAAAGTGCCTCTCACTGACCTTATACCTAAAAAACCAATTTTCTAGCTTTGCACTAAAGAAATTCACAAGTTTAGCACTAAGTTTTTAATATCAGAAATAAGTTTAATTCTCGTGATCTAGAAGTGGAAATTGCTTCCATAATTTTGAACTTTCCTTAAGCACTGTGATACAAAGTGCTTCCTTGCAGTATCAGAGGATACTATGAAAACAAGCTTCCTTTTGCCTGTTCCAAGCATTTTATGTCACTGTAATTCCACACAGTGCAGTGCATGCTCCAGAAATGCATGCAGCTCTCTCCCTTACTTCACAAACATTTTCCTTCTCTTTTTTCTTTCCCCACACCCACACACCGCCAATGTGCCAAGATAGGAGAGATTTCTGGCCACATATTTCAAAAGGAAGAGTGTTAAAAGCAAAAAGTAAAATTTTCATAAGGTAAAACTCTCCTTCCTCTAACTTTTTAGAGTATTTAGTTGATGAAAAGAGGTAACATTTCTTCTGAGGTAGAGACAGCCCCCACTCCCATTCCCACCCACATCCACTCAGTATCCAACATGATAGGCTGTATTAGCCCTAAGAAACATCTTCTAAAAGATGTTTTGCTTTTGTATTAAATTTACACATTCTTTGGAGTTATTCCCTTGAGTCTGCCTACTGTAATTTTCATCACAGCTTTAGTTGGGTTTTTTTACAAGTATTAAAAGGTACTGAAAGATATTCCCAAACCACGCAACTGAAGAAACTGACAGAGGTCAGGTTTTACTTTTCTTACAAGTCCAGCAAATAGAGAGAGAACACAGCACATATTTTTAATAAATCTGTTCTTTCAAATGTGAACCAAAAACAGGAAGCTGTCAATATAAGTTTCAAATTAAGTGTGACATTTTTAATATCTAAGTGCTAGAAGACAGGAAAAAAATGCAACATCTCAGTTCATTTTTCAGCTAATTCATATTTTCTCTTGAATATTATTTTAGCAATTTTGATGAAATCAGAAGATTACCTTAATATTAACACACATATTACTGTTAATATTAAACATTAATATTTTATCAAAAGAAACTTTTAAAAGGAAAAAAATAATTCTCTCTATTTTAGTTCACACATTCATCATAAATGGAATGAAATAAATAAGACACTTTTATTCTTAAAAAGAACATATACTGAGGACATAAAAAAGAAATACCAAACAAATCCCTGAAACCTAGCCTGTTAATCTGTTAATTCTTTCCTTTTGAACATTAAGAAAAACTTATGTACCCACAAAAAGGTACCTTCATTCAATGTTTCCAGTTAAACTACTAACAAATATAGGAAACTTGCAAAATTGGGTGATGATGTCATCAAGTCTATAATGCTCTAGGTGACTTCAAATAATCACATTCTGATTTAATTCATTTTTTAATAATACATCCTTTTAATAGTTTTCTGTTCCTGTTTATTGTACTACTCTTTCTTGATATAAAGATTTTAAAACTAACCCACTAATGTTTTAAACAGAATGCCTATTCAGAATAGCAAAAGTCAAGACACAAATAGGGTAGTATGGAAGTAGAAATTTAAGATAAATAGTAAAATATTAATATTACATATTTTATAAACTGTGCCAGTTTCTAAACTGTTTATGAACAGAACATTAAGGTAAACTCTAGCCTGTACTTTCAGGCATAAATTTTGGGTTTATGCCAAAGTTTGGAAATATGAGCAATATATACACCTATATTACTCTAAATGACTGTTTCCAGAACAGCCAACCTGCAGTAGATTACTTCTGAAATATTTTGGTTTTTTTAATACGCTTTGCTAAGGGATGTTGAAAATAATTATTTTAAGACTTATGCTCTTCTGCTATTAGCTACAGAATGTCGATAGCAGTGGATCCTCTCGTATGTGACTGCACTGGACATACACTGAGCCAGAAGGAGCTGCAGTGTCAGATCTCCATCTTTTTTTTCTTTCCTCCAGTTATACGCTCTACCTTTTGAACCCTGTGCAATAGATTTGGTAGGAGCAAAGTTATGCCCACAATGCTGACACTTGCATTAGCAGTCTCACTTATTTTGCACCAGTCACTTGGATAACCACTTCTAATTATTAAGTCATAAGCATCTCCTGTCACACTGCAGTAAGCAAAGGAGTGAGACAGACAGCTGCAGTCACTTTGTCACTGTGGCCACTGATCACCTCTCACAGCACATTTGGAGCACTGTGAGACCTACCAGATGAGAAAATTAAGCCTTGTAAAGAGGCCCTATGGCACGGGATATGGGAATTTATGGGCCCATTTATCCTAGGCCTTTCCCAGAAAATGCCAGAGTGATTACACACCTTAGGAAGATTACAGTAATCCCAGACAATTCTGAAGAAATGACAGTTAGCATTGCTGTACAAACAACATTTCCAATAGTGAGCTGAGAACAGATTTCTGCAAATAATATGACTGAGGTGTTAAAATGTTAACTAACCACAGGGAAGTTTTATAAAATCAGTTGTGTTGAGGGAAGCCGCCTCAGGTGTGCTGGAAAATAAACTGTAAATACTTATTCAACACAGTGAGAAATTGTTAATGAGAAAAGGATCAAAGCACTTGACTCAAATTCTAGACAAAGTAGGCTACATGACTTGCTTCACGGATACACTCCTCTGTGAGTTTCTTGGAAACAAGTATGTCAGTATAGATAGAGTCTGAGCAGAGGTCTGTACATGCACTTGAAAGGTACAAATTTAGATTTGACTGACTGGAAACTGCTCTCAGGGGAAGCTCAGCTGTGCCCCATTCAGCACGTGAGATGACAGGGCAGGAATGAAAACTCCCCACAAGCACATGGCTTGGCAAGACACTCAGGGTGGGACAAATCTCATGTGGAATGACCTCAGCATGAAAGGTCTGCTTACTGCATGTGGGTTCAAGGGTTAATAATAAATAGCCCATATATTCTCAGGTGACAGTCATGTGGTGGCCCAGCAGGGGCAGACACAGTATGAGGTGTGTCTCCACGCTATAGCTGGAAGTGCACCTGGGCACATCCAACCCTGCTGTGCATTTGGGGCATTCTCTGTCCCCATGGCCATGCCTGGCAGTCCTGGGGCCACTGTCCCAGTCATCATCTTGGCTCTATTTGCCTGCCTCTGGGCATGGTGGGGCAAGGCTTCTGAGGGAGGTCCCTGCCCCAATCTGTCCCATGCCAGTCCACCCGGTGCCTCCACAAAGCCAAGGGCTCCCCACTCGTTACACAGTTTGCTGTGCCCCCACGGGTGCTGCATGGCTCACAATCTGTGACAAATTAAAAGAGGACTTTGATGGGCTCTGCAGCCTGTGGTTCTCCACATCTGCACAGAGTGAGGGAAGCTGTTTGCTGTGGGGTTTACCCTCCCAGAATGAATTACACGTATGCCAAAGGTTCAGGGACGCACATGGTGCTGACGTGCCTGGCCACACAGGTCAGTGTAACTGGAGACATGTGCCTTTTTGAAATCCACATAAAGACAAGCAGCACTCAATGAACACCGACATCCAGCCTCAGGGATCACCACAGAAGGTCACCAGCACTCAAACATGGATCCCTGATAGCTGGCCCTGGACTCCTGGCCTCTGGAGCAGGTAGTCCTCCCATCAGACATCTCTGCTTCTACTGCCCCACACCTCCTGTGACCCATGGTCCTTTCTGCAGTAGCTGGACCCTGATCTCTCATCCCACCCACTGCACAGTCCTGCTTCAACGTCACTGGTGGTCACATGCACAAGAGCACACCCACACAGAAAATAATCAGCATCAAAGTTTAAATGCAAGACAGAAAAAACTGCAGTGAAAAGGTGCAAGGTCCAGCCTGCCAAGCACATTGACTATTGGCTTGCCTAAACATGACCTGCCATTAATATACTCCCTTTTCTCCATTTTGACATCCTTCTCTCTATTCTTGCTTGCTCCCGAAACAAGCACTTGTGCCTAATTAACATTTTCTTGCTAATCTCAGATTTGCTACTAAATATTACTAAATTCAGAACTTCTGATATTGTTATCTCAGCCTAACATGGTACCAGTGATACAACTATCAAGGCACCACTTGGCCTGCAAGTTCCTACTTCCCAGAAGATTTCCAGTACTTCCCCCAGGTACTGGTGAGGTCTGGCTACCTTTCTCATGACCCCTAACAATCTGTGAAGCCCAGCCACTCTTCAAGGTGCCATAAATCCTGTCACCTTCTCATCCTGTTGCTCCATAGGTCCAGCAATTGCTCACATCATGCCTGAAAGTTTCTCACTGTTTGTTCAATGAGCTCAACACTCTGGCCTAAACCTGATCATCTGTATGTATACCTTAACTCTATATTCTTGGGTCTCATCATTTACAGAAAGCCTGAAAAAATCAGAGAAAGTGCCCAAGAGCTAAACATGCCTTCACTACATCCCATGAAATTTCACTCCTGTTTGCCTGAAATGGATATTGATAAGAATTAGTGTTTCCCTGCTACTGCTGATATTGGCAACACCATCTACATCATGCCAAAAGTCTGCCTGAATAAAATTTCTAATAATGGTCTTCAGAATTGTGACCAAGACAATAAAAATACCCCCCCAAACATCAGAAAAAACAGTTGTCTTAAATATTATGAGTTTTAATATCTATTTTGTTTTCTTCTGCTCAATTTTGAGCTATCAAAACTGAATATTTACAACTGTTTCTAGATATTCATGGGGAAGAAGAACTTAAAGAATACAAGAAAAAGCTGAAATTCTTATTGAACCATCCAAATGGGTTTGCCCACAGGTAAATTTATTCTCTGAATAAATTTATTCACATGGGGATGTTTTAGGAAAAAAAGAACATAAAAAAGCATGGAAATATGCAGCAGTGAAGAAGAATGTTTTTCTAAGAACAAGGGGAAATAAAGTCCAAACACACTGCCTCGGCTCTTTTTCCACGCACATCAACTCTCAGTAGTCCTACTCCCCTCAAGAGTACTAGACAGGAATGAAATTCAGCAGCCTAAACTAACTCCCCTCACACTTGCTACTGCTATTAATGTTAATTTTCTCATTCAGGCTGTATCATAATGCCAAGATGAAAGATTCAGACTGCCAAAGAATAACTAGCGGCAGTGAGAGGCTGCCTGGGGAAAAGATGCAGTTGCACATCATCTTGTATAATTTTTTCCATCAGGACTGACTGAAGAACTAGAAAGAAGGCAAGGCGGTGGGAAGAAAAAGAAGCAAAGTATCACAAATTATCCTTTGTTCATGTCAATTTATTTTTTGTTTCAGAAAAAAACAGTAGCCCAAGTGCAAGGTCTTAACAGTTAAAATGAGAATTTTAGTAAGATTAATTCAAGTAGCATAACACAGGATATACTGTGGAAGTTAATAGCTACATTATTGAGTCATAAACATGGTTACTCATAGAGTATCCTTTAAAATGCTGTATTTTAATTTCTAATACTCTATTCTTATGAGACATTTTAGGAGTATAAAGGCTTGGTTGTTGAGTAAATACTTAAAAGTTTTAGAATAAAATAAAATAGTTCAGTTAGACAGGACCTACTGCTAGTAGGTCCTGTCTAACTGATCACCTGCTAGTTTTAAAAACTTATAGGTCAATGACTACTACTGATAAAAAGCTCCTTAAAATTGTATTATTTTACTTCTATTTTTGGCAGTTGTATTTAGAGCCTCAGCACGCATCAGACATATCTTCATCGGACACATTGTTTCATTAACATAGGTTGCACTGAAACTCATAGCTTTAACTTTCTTATAGTTACACATAGTTCCTGTTCTGCTTTGTTGCCTGATTTGTGTGTTCACTGAAATATACAAGAAAATTCTATCCAAAAAATTTAGAAAGTGACTGCTATTCAACACCCTGCTGCTATTGACTGCTGCTAATTGACTGCTATTCAATTAATACTAATTTAACTTATCAAGCAATTACAGAAAAAGAAAAGCAAAACCTAAAAAAAGATGAGAAGACAGATCAGTATTGATACCAAGTCAGTTTTTTACTTCTCTATTGATAATACCAGTGAAATTTTCCAATGACCAGTAACAATAATATGGTATAAATCCCAGTACATCTATTAGGAAATGCCTCCAGCAGGCAAGCATAAGGGAAGGAGAAAGAACAGATATTTTGCTGAAGCTGGACAGCACGTCACTGAAATAACAAGAGCTAGACTATGAACCATCAATTCCTCATTTGCAGGACACTACCTTGAAAACCACTGAAAAACCACTTCCTGAGAAACACCTGGACTGCTAAATTCCTAACTGCTTACACACACAATTTCAAACCAGCCTGAAAGCATTAGCATACCCTGTGCACACCACCATCCAGTGATTCCTTCCACTCTCATTTGGGGATGGAATTTTATCAGGAGGTGAATGATTTTTATCTGATTTTTGACCTGCACCTTTGAAGATCCATAGTTTTGTTTGGTATTGGACACAACAGCAAAGAGTTTTTTGTTTCTTTTATACAAAAGAGTGTGTGAACATCAGTTTATGAGATATTATTAGGAATTGGATGAGAACAATGAAGGAGAGAAAGGGGAGGAAAATCCTCCTTGACACCCTGTGCACCTGGCTGGCTGCACTGATTTATAAACACCACAAAGGATACACGAATAGATGTCTTGCCCTAGATGGTACAGCACAATTTTACTGTCTTAAATTCAGCATTTCTGTTACTTATGTTGATTCAGAATGGAAAATTCACACGTACTGTAAATTGTGAATTATTGCAGTACCATCTTCAATATAAGACTGGATCTACACCTGGGCAACTTGATGTGACCCCACAGCTGTCCCTGCTTTGAAGAAGGGTTTGGACTACTTATCTCTTAAGGCTTTCTCCCACATAAATTTTCAATAATCCTAATATAAATTTGTATTTGAAGAACAGAAAAGCGACAGAATGGCTCATACTGAAAAACTGAGTTCTGTAGGTTGATATTTGCATGTTAGATAACAGATATATATAATTACTTAACAGATATATAAAATTCTATGAAGACTATGGCAGTACATCAAATTCATGGCACATTTACTCAGTCTTGGAGTTGAGCATTTGCATATCTTACTGCACATAAACACTGAAAAATGAACAATAACAGAAGGGTAATACATATGACATGATGATAATTGGAGACAGATGAAGAACAGAATCACAAAATTAGGAAAGTTACTATAAAATTTTATTTAATAAGGAAATAAATTAAGGATTGAAGCAAAAAATACTGCCTCCAAATTAAAGGTGTGAATGCAAAATGTATTTTTCAGGAAGTCAGATAGACCTAAGTGTTCTCTAGTGATCTTGGGCTTCCTTTTGACCTATTGTTATATCTAATCTCTGCTGAATGTAACTATCTGTCCTTATCATCACTACTTTCAGCTAAACTGGTCCGAGCCTATTTTATTTGAGAGATTAACCACTCAAAATCTTACTTAAGGAGTAAACTAATTCATAAGAGATAAAGTGGATCACACAGAAGTCTATCCCCTACAAATAATCCACCTCAAAACACATTGGAACACCATTTTTAAAATTTCCACATGTACAATAACACCAAGAGAGGCAGGTTTGGACAAGATGAAGTTAAAACTGCCCATATGGAATAGTTTCAGTTTCTTAAAACAAGATAATGTCTTGTCATCATGGAATAAGAAATGATGATAAATGGATAATTAAATGGTGTGGAGTCTTGATCTTTCTGGGAAACCCAGACAACCATAACAGGTCAGCAACTCAAGCTACTGTCAGCATAGAAGCAGCAGCTAGTTCATATTCTAAACCTCAAAAATGGGGTGATCTGCAGTAAATCAGGTACCAGATGACAAAGTGTTCAGTTATTGACTCACACAAAAAACTTCATATGATATTTAGGACAAAGGTCAGCTTTGTACCAGATGAAGAAAACCCTTTTTCTCAGGCGGGGATTTCCCTGAAGAAGAAGGTGTCATTTGAGCTCTTCAGATTTGCATTTGCAGGTAAAAGTACAAACGTCTCCACTTGATTTGAGAATTTCAAGCTTAATTTGTCTATCAAAGAGTAGAAAACATTTACTTTCGAGCATAGATATGCAGCAGTTTCTGTGACTAAGCAATACAAGGATCCTTAATTATAACTGTTCTCTTCTGTTTCACAGACTATAATTGTGGCAAATATATCTGAAAAAACACCCTTTAAAAAAAAATCCCCCAACTTTTTAAATACTGAACTACATTTGGAAGGGTAGGAAAGGTATTACCTTTTCTAGTGAGGGAAAAGTGTTAATTAAAGTAGTGAATTTTTCATGGAGAAAGTAATTTAATATTCTCAAAACTTTTGATTTATCTCAGAATTATTTTTTAATAAAAACTTTGCCAGCCTGGTGCAGCCTCTAACTAAGTTCTTCCAAGATGGTCTAATCCATTGTTTCTCTGTTCCATCATTAATACTGCCTACATATTCTAAAACTCAAATTATGTTGTCCCACACACTCACATTTTCACTTTGAGCTATTCCCCAATTTCACCAATTCTTCTCCTATTTTTTTATTGCTTTAATAAGGTAGGTATTACTCTGCTCCCAAGCCTTATGCAACCAAGCTAAAAACACTTGCAAGAGATTAGTTTTTATCTCATGTTGGTAATACTAATCCTAAATATCTAATCTTTCAGACATTTATAGAGGCTGAAATGGATGAAAACTGAGCAACTAATGATTTTGGTTGTTCTTTAGAAGACTTGTTTACAGAGTACAGGAGCATTCAGTATAATATCAAATAGAGAATACTGTAGTTCCTGGTTTATAGAATAAGGGACTAAAAATACTTTTTATATTAAATAATTTAGTAATTTGAAATGCCCTAAATCTACAATTGTATAGCAGTAAGTGTGAAAGCCACACCTACATATTTTAGAGGGAAAGAGTTTATGTGCCTTTCATTTATTCTGTGCAGTTTTTGGGTTCTTTCAGGTGGGGTGAGTGTGGGTTTTTTCCCTTTCTCTTTCTTCAATCCCTACTAGACATGGCAAACTTGTTTCTTCCTCATCTTTTTACAAGTCTGTAATTTTGGTTTGTGAATCTCCAGGGCAAGACAGTAATATGGGGAATTGAAAAAGCATCTTACAACCTTCTTCAGCAGACCATACAAAATGTACTCAGCAGAAATGAATTGTTCTAGGAATTTATAGAGATTTCTACTTTTTTCATCTTAAAACCAAATAGCCCTTTTTAAGTATGTCCATAACATATCAGTATGCTTTTTCTCCCTGAACTGATTCCTACATTTTAACTTTTTTGTGATATATTATAGTAGTGAAAGCTGACAGGCTCTTATCTTTCTAAAAGTGATCCTGCATTTATATTGCTGTATCTAAATGACATGTCAGCATTTTACCTTAGTGTAAAATCCACTTTTGAGAGACACAAACCCCAAAGAGTCTACACAACTGATTCTAGAGTACATATATTATAAACATATATATATATTTTTTTTAAAGGCAATGCTGAGTGAAGAGTGTGAAATTCCTCCCTCCAGCCTCAACAAAAAAAGATGCCTACAGATTATTAATGTTTCTTGAAATTTAAGGAGAAAAAAAAAAGTCCACACATCAAACATCAGTAGGAAAGACTGTCAGTTCCACCAGAAAATACAGCAAAATCCACTTGAAGTAAATTGAAAGCTTAGGCACATTTTCCTTCATTGAGCAGCAGCATCAGTTTCAGCCATAACCACAGCCCCATCCTTTGGTATCCTGCCCCTCCCAGATGCCCTATTTCACTGGGGCTGTTATCAGGAGGACTTTGTGAACACCACTCAGCCACCTCAGGGCAAGGTCCTGCTGCTTCCTTCAAATCCCTGCCTGGGGCACTTTGAATTGTGAGTTTAACACTCACAGAGATTGAGACATACTCTCCAATCCTAAATCAACATCACTTTTTGATATAGATGTTTCTTTAGCAAATGCATTTCTGAGCTCTTTAACTATTTAAATATAACAACTAACTTTAATTTAATATACTGCTGTCTTAAACAGTCTTCAAATCCACCACGGCAACAAAAACTCAATTTATTGATTGTGTTCATTTGTGAGATACAGGCTTAAATTAATTAGTAATTATCAGTTAAGATGTGAAACAAATATACTTAAGTGCTTTTTTATTCAAAAGAATGGGCAACGAAAGCTTCCTTAAGCCTCCCCAGTGTTATATTTGGGCAAAGATACAGAAAACTTACGAAAAAATTCCTCTGCAAGTCAGATTTGCATTCAATCTGCATTTTTCAAGGTTTAGGAAAAACAAGAAAAAGAGCTGCTGGCATAACACCACAGACTCACAGGATATTCTGAGTTGGAAGGGACCCACAAAGACCATCAAGTCCAACTTAGAATGGCCCATACCCTGGTCAAACTTGCAACACTGGCACTATTAGCACCATGCTCTAAGCAACTGAGCTAATCTCAGGATCAATACACACTGGTCCTAATTAAAGCTCTATATTAAGCTATTCAATATTCCATGTTTCCATAATGGACAAATACTAAGAAATTAAAACAGCATTACTGACAGATTCAAAGAATACGGTAAATTTCATACTAATTTTCTATGGTACCTTGTTGATTTTTACTGTTTTGAGAAAGTTTGCAATGCAAGTCAGTTCCTGCATGAAAGGATTCAATAAAGGAAGAATTCCCAGTACTTGGAACCTTCTACATCATGCTATGTTTATCTAGAGCCATACCTCAAACAAGACTAACAGTAGTGACATAATGACATTTCTCTATAGTTACATCTTTGAGTAGCCAACAGTCCTTTCCTGTCACGAGAAAAATACATTAGTGGGTACAGCAGTTGACCAAACAAAACGTTTCCTGTGATATGGCTTGGGAGTTTTCTTCAAATGGAAATTAAATATATTTTATTGTAAACCCGAACTCCACTCTTACAGTGCACTTCACAGTTTTTCTTGTTGTTTTTTTTTCCTCAAAATAATGTTTTTGACTTTTATTCAAGGAAGTCACTAGAGTCAAATAAACAAAATCCACTTCATTCAAACAGGAAAAATGATCATTTGAGCCAGTCAAGCTATTTGATGAGCCTTGTAGGCAGAAGATTTTAATGAAACAGATGAAAACAGGAGAGAAAATAATTCACACACAACTATACTTTAGCACAAAAGCCAGAACTAGACTCCTGTAATATGGAGTCTTTCAGCTGAATAAACTTGTACAGTGGCTATTGATTTACAAGCATTCCAATTTGCATAAGGAATGCAAAGGAACACTCATTCAAGATAGGAAATAGTATTTGTTTAACAATATCAAAATTTACATAGCTACATTGCAACTGCTACTAAAATTATAAAAAGATTCTCTTTACTAATGTCCAAATTAACTCATGTTTTCATGACAACTCAGTATCAGAGCTGTCTTAAAATTTTTTGTGGTCTTGAGCACACAGTTAAAAGCTTCTCCATTTCCAGAAAGATAAACTGCTAAACAATAAGCACAGGGCTGCACAGGGCACCAATCAAAATAAATTGCTTTTCTTCATCACATCTTTCATTTTTAAGTGCTCAACACCTATTCTTCTCAGATAAAAAGCTACTCCAAGCCCCCAACAGATAGACATGTAAATACAAATATGCCATATTTTTAAGGTAAATACTCTGTCCTGTTGGTTCAAAGAACCCTTTAAGTGGTTCTGGACCTTTAAAATTTTGATCTTCAGTCCTGTAACCCAAAATTTTAGGACAGAATTATTGGACCAAGAACTGAATCTAAAACTGAAAAAAATGCAAACAATGTATATATTTTTCCAGTGTTTTTTTCTCTGCTTATGAATTATCTGTATAAATAGCTTTTTTACAAATATACTCCCATTCTGCTGTGTAAACAAGCAAAAAGAACCACATTTTAGCTTTTCCCATATGTAAAAACTCTTTGACCTCAATGCTTACAGAAGTTATATAACAGCGCCTACACTCTGATTCAGTAAATAAAAATAATTTTAAAAACCCAAACATGCCCACCTTCCCTTCCAAAAAAAAACCCCAACAAAAACAACAACAACAACAACAACAACAAAACAAAAAAAAACACCCAAACCCAAACAGTAAGCTTTTACAAATAGGAAAAGAAGTGAAAGAAATCTCAAGATTTCTGTTTAAACGTAACTCACATAAATAACATGAATGGGACATACAGCTTCTCCAAGTAAATAAATAGTCCCAATATGGTAGTCTTGTGCCAGTCTGATGGCAGTATCACAAATAATACTGCAAGTTAAATGAATGCCACTGCATTAACAACAGACGTGGAACTCTTAAGTTTGGCTGGAAAAGACAAGATAATAAGGAAAAAAGGTACTTGGGTCTGTTACAGACACACTTTGATAGGCACTAGCCTTTTGGCATTTCAATCTACTGAAAGTAAAACCAAAATCCTGGACTTTGGAGTATGGACATGTAAAGGTGCCAAGACATCTCAACACTATAAATTAGGTTATTCGTAAGGGAGTCCATTAAGAATCAAAGAAAAACTCTGAAAGTCTAAGTAAAGTTTTACTCTAAAAAGCTTTGAGACTTCCTGATTATTTATTACAAAATAATTACAGTTCTGCAAATGGGTAATGAAAATTAAACTTTAGTATTTTTTCAAAATAGCATTTGTATAAAATCATCCACTTATAGACTTTTCAGAACAGTTCTGAGAGTGCAGCCAATGATTTACCACTTTTAGACACTTTAATTTTTTAAGAACTTGAAGAATATACGAATGTCTTTTGGAGATGAGATGTACTGATTACTTCTTTGTTTGACTTGTGATTCCCTAAATTACTATCTAATATGTTATTTAAATAACTTCTGTACCTAATGAATTGGGGATTCAAATGACTAAAGCACACTTTTAGTTTGACAACTCTTTTAGACCCCATCACCTGGCCCCACTGCTCTTCCTATTGTTCTAGCACACTGGAAGTACAGTCATTATGCTTTTGTTGAATTTAATGTATCTAAAGACTTTAATTTACTGTAGCTAGCAAAATCTCACAACAAAGGGAAATAACTGACAGAAGAAGAGACAATCAAAGTCTAGCTAACAATGCATCCAAAACCCATTCATTGGCAACCCATTATAAAAGCACACAGTGACAGCAAGCATGATGCAATCTTATAAGGTTTTGAATCATATATGAAAAGTAATGGTGAAATGTTTAACTCATATCCTGGAAATAATTACTTAGCCCATATTGAACACACATTAATCAAAATTATTTACATCAAAAGGAGTTAATTCCTTGAAATAAAGAAATTAGAAGTGCAGCTGTACAGCACACAATCTCCCACTCCTTTCTTCTTTCTGGGGATTTAACTTGGAAAAGTCATATGTAGGATGCCCAAAGAAACCAGAAGCCTTCCCTTTGCTAAAGGACCTGGAAGACCAGTTCCATTGGGCTGCATGTACATATTATGAGACTGGGTCCTCCTGTAATCCTGTGTTCATTTACAACCTGCCTGCCTGCCTGTTTCTACCTCCTCCCCATCTCCAAAGCCTTTTGTCATTTTATAACAGTACCAGGTACTTCCAACAGTAATGACTTCCTAGGGCCAATGGCCTGCAGCAGTATCACAGGTTATCGGCATCTTCCAGCTGCTCTTTAATCTCCAGACAATCCCCAGCACCTTCATCATTATTAGTTAATTAGCATTAATGAAAGCTATGCATACACAGTGAGAGGCTAATATACCCCCAAGCTTATATGTCAGTAATCCTTACTTTAAAAAAAAGGTATCCTCTGTGAATAATATCTGCATTGTTGAATGAAAGAATATTTCCTTACCTACCCAAAGGCATAAGCATCAGTTAAGAGACTAATGATTTGTAAAACTTCATGAAAGATAAGAACACTGCAGACTTCAGACATTAGAAAGAATTCAGTCTCCACCCCCTCATCTTCATTATTTTTCTCTACCTGTTCTCAGCCCATGCCCTTCCTCTCTACTTAACATTCTTGACCTCTTTGGTCTTCAACTACTACCTTATCTTGGCCTTAAGAAATTGGAGGTAAATAATCTTCACATTCATTGCTTTAAAACAAGATGACATAACCTCAAAAGCTCTAGAAATATCTGCTGCACAAAACTACTTGTGAGATGTGACAGTTGTCTCCATATATTACCTATAATATTCACACTCTACTGGTCTATAGGGCAATTGCCTATGCCTGGCATTCTGCCAGGATTTATATAGATATGTCTGGTCTGCTCTCTTCTACCCACTTATCTACTGACTGAAACGTACTTTAAATTTTCTGTGTCTGAACACTTTGGTCCTGAGGTTTTGTCACACCCCCAACCTGCTGAGCTTTTCAAAAGTAGCATGCATTGGGAAGCAAAATTTTATGAATAAATACTTCAAGAAAAAAAGATGTAGAAATAAATATTTAACTAATATTTACATTGTAAATGTAATGTAGTAAATCATGCCAACCCATATTTATTCCATATTCACAGAATTAACATTTTCAAATCCATTGCTTAATACTTTCCTCCTGGTTAAAACTCTTTCCAAAAAGTTGCAAATTTTACTTGTTTGTTTGTTTATTTTTTTCTAAAGGGCATTAATAGTCGCATTGATATATTTATTTGTTGAGGTTGAGAAGGAAGTGAGGTTTTTTGGGAGGTTGTGGTCAAACCAATCAGTGCTTGGATTTGAATATTGGCACCTGGTTTGGCCACTGAAGGTGTGGACCGCCTCTGAGAACACACAGGGGTTAAAAGAGCAGAGAATGGCCAGGAGAACTCTCTTGGTTCCGGTCCGTGAAGGAGGTCAGAGCTCCCCTGCCCAGCCAGGGCTGGGTGGGGGAGGGGAGGCCATGCGGCCTGGTGAGGTAGGCCGGAGCCTTGGGCAGAGAGGGGGGATGAAGGCCCTGCAAGATGGAAGGGTGGAAGGAGAGTGAGAGAGAGAGAGAGAGAGAGAGAGAG
>VYZP01001702.1:3368-31100 GCA_013400635.1 Hypocryptadius cinnamomeus | reverse complement strand
TTTTTTTTTTTTTTTTTTAAGAGCACTAAATATTCTGGTAAGAGATTTTGAATAATTTAGCAGGAGAGAGATAGTGTTTTTCAAGACACATCAGGAAGGGAAAAAGCATATTTTTGACAACTTGTCATCTGAAATTATGAAAATTGAACTAATCATTCCTGTTTAAAAGTGAAACTGAATACAGATAACAGCTTGTTTACCTGCACTGTCACTTCTTTTGTTTAATAGCCAAGTAAGTACCCCAAGATATAAGTGGTCACTTATCTTTAAGCAAAAAATGTGTTGAAACTGAAGAGTGAGGAATGCTCACTTAAGGGACTTCTGAACACTCAGAAGCCAAAAGTAATTGTGTGCTAAGTGTAGGTAATAAGGAAAAGTTATGAGGTTTTGAGTTTTTTCATTAGCTCACTTAGAACACCCTACCTGTAAAATTCAAGCTCTCTGTCAAAGGACAGAAAATATGGTTTTGTATTATCACTCTTTTGTGATACTTAATCTGCCATACATTTAATATAATGCAGTTTTTAATATTTAATTATTAGTATTGGTTACTAATATTGCAATAATCACATACGTTGGAGTGTTGTTGCTTTGTAAATGCTACTACAAATTTTGTTTTCTTAGTCAGCAGTAAATCTGATTTCACCTGAACTGCATGCTTGCAGGAGACCAACAGGAAAAGTTAATTTCATACCAAAATATGTATGGACATGGCTATGTCTTCTGTGCAAAACAGTAAACATCAATGCTCATAAAGATTTTATTTATTTCTAGTTATGCCTTTGATTGCAAACTAACATAACTTATTATAAACTAACCATCATTATAAACTAATGATGCTGTAGTGACTTCTCTTTAAAAACATATGTAACAACTTTACTCTTTGAGAAGAGAGTTAGGAAATATTTGAAATACTACCTTTCAACAATAGAAGCACTGAATCACATTCATAAAAAGGATGAAAAAAGTGCTGAACAAGTCTATCAAAGTGAATATCCAGCTGGAAATTGTAATGGCCTTTAAAAGACTTGATCATAGTGGTGAAATTCCATTTCTGATTTTCACAATGGGTAACAGGAAACTGTCTATAATGCTTCACTCACTTTAATCAGAATTTAGATTCTGAACCCATTTGACCAAATAACCCCTGGAAAATGGTGAGAGACAGTGAACTAGTTTCTGTGTCACACTGATTCTTTTGCTTTTGCCATCCTGTAGTTTGCCTTCTCAAAAAAAAAAAATTATTATTATTATTATTATTACTACTACTACTACTACTACTACTACTACTACTACTACTACTACTACTACTGGTAACTTTTACTGCTACCATTACTGTTAATCAAAATTAGCAGCTAACATCATCAGTCTCTATTTATATTACATTGATCTACAGGTGGGTAAAAGATAAACTCTTCCTGCAAGGGAAAGGGGCAAGGTATTGGAATTATCTTGCAGAAACTTACAAAATTAATGGAAAACACGTATGTCATGTTGCAGTTTTTATGCCACTTAAAGTATGTTTTGTGGGTTTTGTTTTTTTTGATGTTCAACTCTTTTCTTAGTTTTTTCCAAAACCAAAAGACAAAAACTATTATCTTTGTAAGCTTCAGACTCTATTATCTGAAAGGTCTGGTGAACTGAAGAACCATACAATTATTTAAAGCAGCATCTCCTTCCTTTGTTTGAGACACATCTGTTCAGGTATTTCTTGTTTAGCAGTGATAACATGGCTGTTGCCCAGCAGTTTAATTAGGACTTGCCTACCTAATCTCTTATAACAGATATTATTACTGCATTCAGGGACTCTGAAATTCCCATATCTGAGAAAGCAGGCTTAATAATGAAAATCACTATGTTTTTACATTTTATTTGTCTTGGCAAGAACACCTACTAGAACACATACATTTTTCACTAGCTAGAAAGCATGCAGTTCAGAGTTGCAATCCCCGAGTTGTTCACTCTTCAAAAAACCAGAATTGAGCAGGAATTAAAATTGAATGAAAACTGGAGGGGGTGTTGCAGAGAAAGACAAAGTGTACAACAGAGCATCATTTTCTAGACAGATGTTAATTTGTTTCTCACTGGGTGAAACCGATCTGCTGTAATGCATCTGTGTGTATATTTTGAAATGTTTTTGAGCAGAATATCTGTGAAGCACTGGGGGTTGATTTCAGCCCATGGGTTTGTTCAGTTGTCTGATTTCTTCACATAGGCTAGCTTGCTTGGCTCCAGCTTTACAGCTGCTGAGAGCTGATTTTCAGTAACTGACACTCTCTGGAGGTGGGAAAGGGAGGTGGGAAAACTCCTTTTCTGTTTTGCTGAAAGGAGGGGAAATATGCTTAGCCAGTGGTGTTCAGAAACAATACCACCTTGGTTTTATCTCTTCTGCTCTAGCCCTGCTCTTGTCAGGGGTTTGGGGAAAGGGAGGATGAAGGATATTGTTTGTGACTATGTATGGACTACAAAACCAAGGTATGGAGATATGATTTTCTTTCACTGGCAATCTGGGGGTTACTGTGTCCTTACAGCAAAAAGTCCTTCAGCAAACATGGGTTTGTGCTCTGCTATACAATTGGTCCTCTGTCTAAGAAAATGTAGGGGGTCTTACCTGTGGCTGCATAGCAAAACATACCTTTGTGTTTTCCCACACACGTTACAGGACCCACCACAATTCATGATCTCATATCATTGGATAACCTGGAAAAAATCTTGGTTTCAGTTCGTCTCTTGTGCTGTGACTTGTCTTTGTTCATTGGCTTCTACTCAGGGAGATAACCTGTCCCATCAGCAGAGATGCAGAGGACAGGAAGGGCAGGTGCTGCTGTTGCAACCCTGTGGTGAGGCCTCTCCTCCCAGGATTCAGTGCTCAAGGTCTCCATTGGCAAACATGGGCAATTTAGTCATCATCTAATTTTAACTGTTTCATTTTCACATTCCAGGTTGCTTCCTTGCTAACCTTTCTCTATTGAGTATTCAGGAAACCAAGTTTCTGTTGGACACTCAGATACCTAAAGTAGACATTCTGAGTAGTCAGCACCCAAAATCTCAATTTTCCATATGTTTTACAATATATGAATTAAATAATTCTTAATCACCTTGTGGTAAAATGAATAAAATAGAATGCTTATATTTTTGCTTCTTTCTTACACGAGGATCTCTCTAATCTTTGATATTGTTGTATTGAGATTCGCTACTTCTGTGTGTACTTTAGCAATAGATGTAAAATGTCAAGAATAAATCATAATGAAAATTGAATGTAATGGTTCTCTCGGAGTGATCTCAAATTCTGCAAAAAGGCAGCATATACTTGTTTTAATCAAACTGGAGAAAACCGAAAGGAAATAACTGACTATAGTCTGATGTGTTCATGTTGAATATTGATAAAGATATTGATAAAGTTTTCTTGAGACTTTTGTTGAAATTAATAAATTTGCATTTTTCTTTTGACAATGCTAGACCCATCTGGTGGCAACTTGTAGCATCAGCAGCTAAAACAATTTTCAGTGCTGCTGTTTTTTAATTTTGCCTTTGAAGTGCACTGGTTCCAATATTTTTAATGTATCTTCAAAAATAAAACTTTTTTTGTTAGTATAATTTGATGCTACAAAGAGACTTCTTATTACTACTTGTAATATTCCACATGTTCAAAGGGGAGTGTTCCTTGTACTACAGTGATCAAGATACACATTGATGAGTCAAACTGGTTTTTTCTCTCCTCTTCCTTTCAGCTGAGCATAAGAGATGACCATAAGGTGGCTGTAAGGCTTTCCCAAATTGCTAGTCACAAATAAGACATAATAAATTATGCACACTTGCACAAAGAAGAGTAGATATAAACTGACCACTGATAAATGTAAGGTATAAATTAAATTCAGGCTGTGAAATACAAGATAGTTTCTAAACAATCAAAGATGGACACTCTGCAGCAATTTCCAGTAGAAGTAAAAAAAAAAAAAAAAAAAAAAAAAAAGAAGACCTTTTTGGATACCACTGGANAACCATCCAAAAAAAAAAAGTGGCCTTAACATAAGAATTACTATAAGAATCTATTTCCTCCTTTGATAGATCTGATAGACAACAAGAAACATTGACTCAGAAGACCTGGCTCTGCTTTGCCATTAAAAATATTGGATTACTTTATAATGGAAGAGAAAAAGTGGGCATTTTAAAATTCTTTCAAAGTCTGTACCTAGGTGCACTGTACAGTAGTGTTTAGGAGTAGTTTTATTGTGATAAAAGTTGATGAATTTAATTTTTGTTTGTGCATAATTAATTTTCTTTAATATTCAAGTATATATTACATATTTTCCTATGAAAAGTTATTTTCATTAACCTCCAGTATCTCTACATGTTCATTTTAGTGAAGAAGTCCATATGATTTTTCTAATAAAAAGTAGAATAATGCATTTATATGCAGATAGAGTGAAATACTAACTTATGAAATCTTCAGTTCCTTATTTACTTTTGGATGGTTTTTCATTACCTTATGTTTACTATGTAAGTTTTTTGATTCTAACATTTTAGAATTTAATTTCAATGTCTTTTATTCACAGCAGTTAATTCTTTTACTATTACATTTTGTAGCCACCTTTTCAATAGGGCTTGATTCACAAAGAAGTTAATAATTCTACATCACCAAATGCCTTGATGTGATCTGATATTCTAATGGTCTTTAAAACATGCTTTTCATAATAGATCTGCAGGATATTTCACACTGGAAACAAAATATCTGTCACATAACACTATGAGTTAGTTCTGAAAACTTTTTCTATTTCCTTGTCAAGAGGTTTATTTGTATCATAATAGGAGTAATTTTATACTGAAATTTTCCATAGCAGACTATTTATTAACTCCATGGTGTTATGTTGGATATATGTGGCAAAATAAATAAAAAAAACCAAACCCAGAAACAAAAAAACTACAGCAAACAACAAAAACAAAATCAAAACCAAACAAAAAAGTAAAAAGAAAAAAATCCAACCAACCAACCAATCAAAAAAAAAAAAAAAAAAAAAAAGAAAAAACAAACAGACAAAAGAATACTTTAAATAGAAAGCAGCCAAATCAAAGATGAATTAAAACCTTATAAATTAATTCATTTTCTAGTCAGGCTGAAAATTTCCAATATGCCTGGAAATCAGAGAACAGAAAAAAAATACTATATTTCTAAAATCTTTTTGCCAGAGTGAAACCCACTCTCTCATGGGTGTTTAGAGCACTTACTAATTTGATCCTTTCTGATAGTTTTAATATACTTGGCTGCAGTGGAGTGAATTCTGCTCTCTTTTAGACAAATACATCCTTTAATACCTTTGTCAGTTAGCTTGGCTGCAGTTCATCTGTTGTGCTGGCCCCCTCCAGCAACATCAGAACAGGAAAATATTAAGATAACTGAGAAGAGATGTATACCTGACATCTCTGTAATGGACTAGACATGAAATTTGAATGCCCTTTTTCCCACTAATGAGAAAACACACTCCAATACAGACAGGAAAGTGATGAGAGGAAATGAAAAATACATTTATTCAGAGACCAACTGGTCTCTTGTTCATGAAGAGCTTTATTCCATGGGACTCACGTTGCAGACGTTTGTGGAGGGTTGTCTCCTGTGGGAGGGACCCCATGCTGGAGCAGGGGCAGGACTCCTTTCCCTGAGGAGGAAGCAGCAGGAGATGTGATCAACGTGATGAACTGACCACAACTCCACTGCCCATCTCCCTGCACCACTGTGGGGGTGGAGGTAGAGAATTGGGAGTAAAGTTAAGCTCGAGAAGGACAAAGAAGTAGGAGGAAGGTATTTTTAAAATATTTTATTATGCTACTCTGATTTTGATTGGTAATAAATTCATTTTCCCACACTGAGTCTGTTTTGCCTGTGGCAGTATTTGTTGAGTGATCTCTCCCTGTCCTTACCTCAGCTCATGAGCCTTTTGTTATATTTTCTTTTCCCTGTCCAGCTGAGGAGGGAGTTATAGAGCAGCTTTGTGAGCACCTGGCATCTGGCTGGGGTTAACCCATCACAGCAGTCCGTATGCAGGTAGTTGAGTGACTCCTGACTGAGCATCAAGTCAGGGAACTTCAGTGTAGAAGGGGAGCTTTCCAATAAAAAGAAAACAGGGATTTTTCCTAGGTAAGGCAAGTCCAGAGGCTGGTAATACAGTTTTGTTGAGGAGTGTTCATTTTAGAATCTGTATTTGCTATGAATAGCAATGTTTGACCATTTTGTCATAAACAAAAGATTAAAAAAATCAAGTCCAGTAAATGTTTTATTTAAGTAATGATATTTGCATTAAGTTCTGTGTTGTATAAAATATAACAGGAAAAGTGAATATATTTTTGAGTTTGATGTTGTCCACTTGTTCTCTTTTCCAACTTCCATTCCAAAAATATTTTTATTAAGACTGACCCAATTTTGAAGGCACCCTGATTTCAGTGAATTGAACGGATAATTTTGCTGGTTTCTGTAGTTGTCTCGTCTTCAAAAAAACTGGATAAAAGGTAGTGATAGAGATAGGGTGAGATGCTGAATTGTAGAAAAGAGAAAAGAAGGTTTAGGTTTGTAATTCAACTTTTATGAGTAGGATATAATGCATAAATGGAATAAAATGTGTTTTGACATGTAACCTGTCTAAAATGTGGTTACATACAAAGCTATACAATATAAATTTGAACGGTGTGATTTTCGTGATTTTGAGAAGGAACATAGAAGGCATTTAGAAGATAAAAGAAAAATCCAGAAGGAATCAGTTTAGTGTTTGGGTTTTTTTTCCTCTGAGAGATAATATTTTTGAAAAAAAGTAAATCAGTTCTGCTATGAAGATACTGTGCTAACTCTAAACCAGAGATTAAACCAATGAAGTGTGAAATGGAAGAATTTTAATCACTTTCAGCAAAAATCTCAGTGTGTCCTTAACTATGGAGTTACTAATATTTTTATAATAACAAAAATGTCATATCACCTAGAGTTCATAAATAATCATCTAAAGCAGGCCAAGTTAAATAGAAGACCTGGATTTTAATTTTGATCACTCAATTCCTACAACTTAAAATAGTCTTTCAGTTTCTTTCTTTCTTTCTTTCTTTCTTTCTTTCTTTCTTTCTTTCTTTCTTTCTTTCTTTCTTTCTTCCTTTCTTCCTATTTTAAAAATCTCTTCTGAGGAAACAGAAAACCAGCTTCCTGAGGATGAAGTCTGTGAGAATTTTGGGATTAATATTTACATACCTTATACTGTTTATTTCCTTTATTATGTGTGAAATAATACAGCATGTGCCATACAGTGAGGTTTAATCACATCAAATTTCACACATACTATACAGTGGCTGTGTTTTAGTTTTGATTTTATTTCCTTACCTGTCCCTCTGGGTTAGTGGCACATTAAAGAGCAGATTTGCAATTGCCATTTAAGGAGGCATATAATCTTACCTTAGATTTTCTTTTTTCTGCCTTGCTGCTAGTAGGTTTGTGTATCATGATATGATTTGTTCTAAATAAAAATAATCCTCTAGAAAAGTGTTGGCCTGAATTTCAAAGGTTAGCTGAAAGAAAAAGAGATTTCAAAATCTTACATATCAGAGTAATTTGTATTAATCAGCCTTTTCTGTAAAGCGATAATCTTTTTATTCATGTTGTTTGTTTGCTATGGTTAAGCAAAAAGAATTAAACCTTTTCCTTGGGTACATTTTTTGTCATTAAAGATCAAGCCTTATTAGAGGACAGTGATAATTAAGCTGCTGATGACCAGTGTAAGAACTAAGTTTACTTACAATCTGCAACATAACAGTGCAGAAGAAATTTCTCATCTGGAGATAATTTTACTCTCAAAGACAGTTTTCCCTTGATATTAAGAAGACTGTGTTGAGGAGAAGCTTGATAAATACTATTTCTTACTCTGTTGGCAAACCCAAGTGTGAAACGAGACTCGAGTGTCAAATGAGAGACACGTGTGGCTTCTCCTACTGTTTGGCTAATGTGCTGAGAAATGCCATGTGAACAGCCAGCCTGAGCTGCTGGAGTGGCACTAATTTATTGCTGTAAAATGGGACAATGAATGGCAGCACTCACAAACCCCCGGGAAAGTGTGTGAAAAAATGAATGAGGGGTTGCTGTAACTGCTCTGACTGCTTTGAGAGGCTGAGCTCATCTGGAAAAGGGAAGTAGAAGTTCTGTGTTACTTGGAGATGCCTACACTGACAGTTGTGAGCTTTGCAGCTTTCCAGGCTGGAAGCTGTGAGGTCTCATTAGCACAGAGCTGCTCCCAACCTGAAGTACAAAACTTAACAGCTTGTGCACTACTGTGCTAATATTGGGCTGTTTCCTGCCCAGTCAGTGCAGGCCAGGTAAAGTGAGCCAACCTTATCCTGCCTTATAAATATATGTAAGCTGTCTTTTTCTTATTCAAGACAGGAAAAAAAACCAAGGCAAACCAAAACCAAAAATATCTAAACCAAACAAAAACCCCCCAAAAGAGCCGAACAAAAAAAAAAAAAATTTTTTTTTTAAAAAGTATATGTGTATATTTGTGTATGTTGTTTTGGTTTTCTGTCCTGGCTTCTTAGAATGTCCTGGTAGGCTATTGTTCTCCTGCTGTATCCTTATTCCAGGCATTTAACCCGGTGTCTAAACATGGGCTGAAGACACTAGAATGACCCAAGAACTTTTATCCAGAGACATAAAGGCTGTAGGAAGTCCAAGCAAAATAAATAACTTGATTATCACAAGGGAACTTTTATTCAGGCTAAATTTCCTCCCCACTGTTTCAATTGCTTAGAAATTCAGAAGTCAGTGTTGCAAGGCTGACTTCTACAGGCTTTTCTGTATCTTCTATCTGCCTACCAGAAATTGCAGTCCTCTCCAGAAAGAAACAGACCTTAAGTTTAACACATCCTAAAACAGTCAAGCATGTTCATGCATGAACTTTGTGATGGAAAATTTTCTAAATGGATATGTATTATTTACCCCAGAAGGAAAGTATGGGGGAATAATATGAACTGTTATGGGAATTCACTTGTTTGCTATTGTATTACATGAAAAAACTTGAATGCTGAGGAGGAACATAACAAAACAAGACTAAACAATGAGCTGTATAAGCACTTCTGTTGATGAAAAGCATATGAAACTTTATCAAATATGTTGTTTTTCATATGTTTTCTCAGTCTTTCAGGATTATCCAGTCTCAGTTCTTTCTCATATTGTTGATAGACTCTTTTTTCTATTTCATTACCCTTAATTTTATTTCTTTTAGTTCAGAAGAGAAAAAGATGGAAGTAGTTTCTTTTTTTTTTTTTTTCCTAAATACAAAAAGTCCCTGGTCTTTTTTCTCTGCTCCATCTGGACATAAACCCAGAAATTCATGTTTGGTTGTACAGATGATGGTATTTATATCTATTTGTCTACTTCAGTCACGTCTCCTTTCTTCTGACATAAATCTGATCCTATATTTGTACATTCCACTTATTTGTGCCTTCCTACAGTATTAGCAGAGGGCTGTGACACCAGTGACCCTCAAATTGCACAGCTCCAGATCGCACTCAGATTTTATTCTCATTGGCATTTCTTATACTGTGCAAGAAAATTCATCATTAATAATTAAATTGTATATTTAAGTGTGCCTATATGTGTAGAGGAGGACAGTGAAGATACAGAGAAGGTGAATCAGTTCTAAAATTGAAAAATCCCTGAAGAAGTTTTAAATAATCACAGATCAAAATCTATTTCAGCTCTGTGACCTTATCTTGAAAAATATACTAGCGTTTTCTTTACCTCCGTGCATTAGAGGTAGCAAAAAGTCTGTACAGAGATCAAACAGAGTGAAGCATCACTCAATAAAAGTGAGTCTCAGGGGAATATTTGGGTTATAAGGTGCTCTTACAACCATTTCTAATTCCATTGAATTCCTTTGTACAAACGTTCATTTCTTCAGTGGCTGGAAAGGCGCAGTGTGAGTTTGCAGGCTGGGTTCTTTCAGAAAGGCGTGTGTGCAGAGCAGGATTGTGAATTCCACATGGGTCAAAAAAAAAAACACCCCTGGGAGTGTGCAAAGAGGCACGACCCCACTGAGTGTGAGTGTGCACAGCTCACTGCTGTGAGCACCAGTGCACTGCTGCAGCACGGTGTGAAGGGCACAGTGGCAGCAGAGGAGTGTGCAACGCTCCCTTGAGATTGTGTGGGACACCGCTGCAGGGTGTGAGTGCAGGGCACTGCTGCAGTGTGTGAGTGTGCAAGGATTGCTGCAGTGTGTGAGTGCAGGGCACTGCTGCAGCGTATGAGTGCATGGAAGTGCTGCAGCATGTGCATGTGCAAGGACTGCTGCAGCATGTGAATGCAGGGCACTGCTGCAGCGTGTGAGTGTGCAAGGACTGCTGCAGCGTGTGAGTGTGCAAGGACTGCTGCAGTGTATGAGTGTGCAGGGCACTGCTGCAGTGTGTGAGTGTGTAAGGACTGCTGCAGTGTGTGAGTGTGCAAGGACTGCTGCAGCGTGTAAGTGTGCAAGGACTGCTGCAGTGTGTGAGTGTGCAAGGACTGCTGCCGTGTGTGTGTGTGTGTGCAGGGCACCATTGGGAGTGTGCAGGTCACTGTGTTGGATGTAATGGAGGGGCTGCAATGTCCAGGCATCTGTGTAAGGACTGAGGGAAAAACAAATGAAGTGGCTGTCGTCATGGGAGGCTTCTCTTGGCCACCCAGCCAAGGCAGTGGCACCAAAAATTTCTTGTTTATGAGATGAAGGGATTCCTCCAAATCAACTACCCTTGTCCTTATGGGGGAATTAAGCTTTTGGGTGTTAATTGGAAGCACAACACAGCTCGTAGAAACAGGTCCAGGAGATTCCTAAAACAGCTGGACGACAGCTTTTTAGTGCAGAACTCAGGGAGCTGACTCAGAGAGGTGATCTCTGTGATTTGTCACTTGTTCCCAGAGAGGCCCTTGTGGGTGAAGTGGTGAATGGTGACCATCTTGGCCACAGCAACTGTACAGCAATTAAATTTGAAATCCCAGTTGCCTTGCCTGCACCTGTCTTGCTCCCAACATGGGCTAGGCACAGGCTAGCATGGTTGGAAAACCATCATGTTTTATTAATGTGTCCATGACAAAGCTGTTATTCCAAACTTTGTTCTTTCCCACAGTGTGCAGGAAGCCAATCCCCCAGAGAGTGGAAGTGTAATCCCCCAGAGAGTGGAAGTATTTGATTTATTTTCAGTTCTGCACAGAAAGGGGTGCTGGATGGCAAATCCACAAAGCCAGCTTCAGGACTATCAATGCTTTTCATTATTTACATGTATTAACAAACCAATTATGTGCTTCTCTAAGTATTTAGTATTCTATCTTATATTGTTTAAAAGATTCCCTTGCATTTTATGCAAATTTGTCTGCTTGCTCAGTCTTCCCCTTCCCTAGAGTCAGTGAGTTCCTTGGATTGGTGAGCCAGGAGCCAGTGGCCGTAAACAACCCTGCCAGAAGTTCCTGTTATCCAGTCAGGGAGTGGAGTTTATGAATTTCTTTCTACCATTGTCTTCCCTTTGGGACAACCCTTGGTGTCTCTCATTTTCCTGCTGGGACAGCTCCTGGTATCTCATCTTCCCATTGGTACAGGTTTTGGGTACTCTATTTCCCATTGGGACAGCTCTAGCTAGGGCATATTTGAGCCATCTATCCTGATCGTGAGTCCCAATGTAACTGTAGGAAAAAGCAGTTCCACAATCAAATAAATATTCTTGTGTCTGTTTGTTTAACCAGAATGAAAAATTTGTTTTATAATGTATCAAAAAAATTGTCTTTCAATTAAAGATGACATATTTTTCTCATTTAAAATGTTTTCAGAATTTCAGTCAAAAAATATTTCTGTGGTATTCATAGAATTAGGATGCAAAAATGTATTTCAGTATAATAATGTATTTTGTTTGCTTTATCTAATGAATATTCTAGAATATAGCATAAGTAGAGAAAAGAAAATGCTCTGATGTTTTGATTTTGTCTTTGAAATTCAATGCAGCTAAGCACATCAGTGTGCTTACCTGATCCACAAAGGTACCTAAGGAAGCTTTTTATCTGAGTCTTGTGGGATTTGGATTCCTAACTCAATTAAATCCTTTCTATTTCTTTAGATTTGCTTCAACCAAAACATTCATGCTAAGCCTTAAAGTAAACTTTGGTGAAAGGTGTAAAGTTTTGTTCTCAAACTCAAATATTAGTGATTTAAATTTCCTTTGCCTAATGAGATTAAGGTAGTGAACTACTGTATTACTCTGATGACCTCTTTCTCTTTGGTAAGCTGTCTCAAGTGTGGCAAACATGAGGCATGGGGATGTGGGAACAGAGGAAATGTCAAAGACAGGTGCAAAGATTTACAAAATTTAATAACTTTCATAAGCCTTAGCTTCTTGAATTAATATGGAACGAAAAAATAGGAAGGAGCATGCCAGATGCTATAATAATATGGGTTCTTCTAAAACAGAGAAAAAGTGTACAAACAGATTTATAATGACTTTTTGTAATCCTGGAGTGCAGATTTACTACTGTTAATATTTTCTCTTTAAAGTTCAGTTAATATTGTTGTTTCTTGCTAAGTCTTTCATGAAGTTCCTTTTGGCTTAAACTACCATGCTTCTACTTAGAAACATCTGCAGGAAAAGAGAATACATTATGAAAACATCTTAAATTAAAAATTAGTTTCTGTTTCATAAGAAAATATGTCATTTCTTTAGACATTTGAACCCAGTGTTATACATTAATAGAAGGTTTTCTTGTGGTTTTGGGAAATGAGAATACTTTTTTTTGTTCACAGAGTCTGTTAGTAGTCCCAGAGTCTTTGCTAGCCATTGAATAACAGGGGTTTTTTAGTATAAAAGAGGATCTACAAACTGACAATGACTACATTTCTTATATTTGGTTAATACATATTTCCTATTCATTATGGTAGTTGGTGCTGTATTGTGTGCTGGTAGTGAGGTTCAGGGTAATGTCAAGAATTTATTTTTCCTTTCAGGCATTCACACAGAAAATGTTAAAGGGCTCTTGGGACTAAAAAGAAATGCAAAAGAGAAGGTAAATGTGTCCTTCACAGAAGCTGGATGCTTGTCCACATGTTCACAAACCAGAGTACCAGTATCTATTACCAGTGTAATAGATATTGCATTACCAGATTTTTTGAAACTTGTTAATATATGTGATGACATAACAGAATAAACTGTTACAAGGGCAGTAATTTTTTTAAGTGCCACCTGCTGAAGATACAGCTTCATGGAGGGGGCAGTTTGTGGGGATTTTTCCCCATCTTTAGTCATTATTTGCCCCTGTCTGGTGGCAGCACCATGCTGACCTGGGCTGTGGAGAATCCCTCTGGTCTCCCAGAGCTATGCTGGTCATTCCCAGGCCAGCAGGGTGCCCTGACAGCCGTAACCAGGCCACAGAGCCACTGCCCTTCCAGACCTCTGTGCCCTGGGCCTCCTTCCCTCCTCCCAGATTCAGCCTTTTGGTCCAGCTCTGCCCCACTGACCTGCCCCAAAACATCTGTGGGAAGAAGATAGCATTCTGTCTTCAAGTGTTTAAATGTTTTTGAACTGTCTCAAAACTGCTGATGATTACTAAAGACTTGCTTAGCAGATTCCTAATGGCACCATACATTTGTATTAACATATTGATACAAATATTGACATCATATCCTTGTTCAAGAACTCTGCAATTTCTAAGTCAATTATTTTTGCATGCACACACATAGTAAATAAAATTAAAGCAGTGATATACACTAAAGATTATTTTAAAAAATTCTTTCCAGCTTTGGGAAAAATAAATTACTTTGTCATATTGAGTAAAGAAAAATAAAAACTTCCTAGAACTTCTTTGTGCTCTCTAATGCTATACTGCATTCTAGCTCTTATTTAATTGCAGTTCTAAACACAAATAGCTGTCTGACACATATATTGCTTTAAATAAATCCATATCTGCAGTTTCAGTCTAGCAGAACTACTTGTAGGCAAGAAACAGCCATCAAAATCACTAGGAGTTGTATGAAGTTAACATATTCTTTCACAAAGAATATTGATATTTGAAATCCTAGATCCCAGTTTCCATATATCAAATTTCTCCCAGTATTTTAGGAGTTAAAGTAATGTAGAACAGAATAATAAACAGAAATATGTAATTATTAAAAATATGTATCTTCCTGGTAACATCATGCCTTATTTATACTTAATGATTATATGGTTAGGACTTTTAATCATTGAAATTTTAAAGTAACGATGATACTTTGATTCAAAGTCTGCTTGAAATAAAGGGTTTCTTTGGGTTTCTGAGAGAGCTCTTTCTGAAGCTCTCACTGCAATGCTTTGCATTTCTGTATTAGTATTAGACAGTATTAGTCACATAGTCATGATAATGCAGTTTAAGAAATTTCCACTAAATAAGTCACAGCAACAAGGTAATTGTACTCTCCTATGCCCATGTTGTCATTTGATTAATTTTAATCCTCTTGTGTTATGAACTAATCTGCTGATTTTTCATATATTTACTGCAAGTGGAGAGTTCTCACTTATTTAGTTATCGCAGTTCAGCTGATAATTAGCAACCTTGTGATATTAAGTGGTTGAGTTCTTTGTGGAAATAGTTTAGAGGTATACAGTGCAGCTGTTACTTGAGTGCTACTGAAATTCCAACATGAAAAAATCCTTGATCTTCCTCATAATCTCCAAAACAAAGCTACTGGTGAACAGAATGTATTTTCAGAAGCAGTTTCAATAATTGAGAGATTATGGAAGAGATTAAATAATTTGCCATCTGCTATGCAACATGATACCCCAGTATGGCCCAGAGATTCTCTTCTCTGGGAAATCTCCTTTCTAAAGTAAAAAAACCCCTACCCTTGTGCTTGTTCAATTTTTAGAAATTAGTTCAACCTCTCCCCGGTTCTCTTCAGGCTGAGTTACTACTTTGTTTCAGTGACTTTGCTTAGTCATTCCAGAGAGAGTTTTTAAGACCAGCATGTACCAGACTTGACTTCCTCACATACTCATATTGAGATTCCATATCTAAACCTATATATGCAATATATATATATATATATGTATAAGATTACATAAAAAGTTATACACCATATAGAAATTGTGTGCTAGTGAGACTGGGTGGAAGTTGTCTTTCAAAATAAATCACAGTATGTTTGGGGAGCAGGGAGGAAAGAAACTTGAGCTCTTAAGGTTCGAAAAGGACTGCAGATAATCTGGTACAGCCACATAAGGATTTGCTGCTAACACCAAAATTGTGGGTTTGATCCCAGTATGGGCCATTTACTTAAGAGCTGAACTCAATGATCCTTGTGGGTCCCTTCCATCTCAGACTATTCTGTGATTCTGTGAAAGAAACAGAGGATGTAGAACCACCCTCAAATAAAGTTTTACAGCAATATAACAAAGAACCAATTCATTTCAGATGGGCACAGAAATTAATGCAGTTTAATATCAGGCTTTGGAAATTAATCTAGTAAACAAACTCTTGTGTTTTGTGGCTGTTGATTAAATTATGCCTCCATCCCTATGCTGTAACTGTAAATGTACAGACAGTCCCTGAGCTGGAAATGAATAATTGAAAGAAGGTAGCAGACAGAAGCACACAGAAGATTAGGGATCTGTGTACCAGATCTGGGCAAGATGGAGTTTTGTTTATTCACAGCAGCCTTTATGACACTGTGTTTTGGATTTGTGACTAAAAAACTGTTGGTAACACACCAGTGTTTTGACTATTGCTGAGCAGTGCTTGCACCACAAGAATTCTCTTTTTCCTATTCTACTCCCCAAGGGTGGGGGACCAGGGATTGAGAGGGGACACTGCTGGGACAACTCACCCAAATTGGCCAAAGGGATATTCCATGCCAAATAACATCATGATCACAAATAAATTTGTGAGGTTTTGGTTTTTGAGGCAGCCATTGTTCAGACACCAGCTGGGCATTTGTTTGCTTGTGGGAGATAATGAGGGAGTGGTTATGCATCACTTGTGGGTTTTTTCTCTTTACTTATTAAACTACTTTTATCTTGACCAATGAATTTTTTTTTTTTTTTTTCATATCCTTTCTCCTGTTCTGTTGCATGTGTGGCTTAGTGATTGAGAAGCTGTGTGGGTGCTTGCTGCTGGCCTGGGGTCAATCCAGCAGAACCTGATCAGTCAGTCCAGCCAGGATACCTTTAAAGTGTGTGTTTACAGAGATTCCTAATTTATATGATATGATAAAACTGAATAGGAAGGTTTGAAAGATGCAAAAAGGACTGAATAAGCAACTGGTAATAAACCTCTTGGTTTAGAGTAGGAACTTAGGAAGTGCAGCATTTGCTCCTGCATTGGTCTGTCTTGAACAGTATTTTTTTCATTAAAATAGCTTCTGTGGTTTAACATTTTATACCAAATACTTGTGGTAATTAAAGGAATACTAATAATTCAGACAAAAATCCTATTTAATTTGTCTTGGATTAGGTAAAAGAGAGAATGACATAAAAAACTCCCCACCAGATTGACATAAAGCTATTTTCATGTTTATTATGCCTCTAAGTAGCCCTATACCTAGGCATATATACTCTTTCTTGTTAGTGCAGTATTCTGAAGCCTAGAAACAGTATTTTTAATTAATTTATGGCAAGACATAGATTTCTTTTTCGTTATTCCTCTTTCTACAGGCTAATGCATTTGCCAGAATTCCTCCACTACCACATCTGTCCCTTTCACAACTTATCTGAGGTTGGGAAAAGTGCAATTTTTAGGAACTAACTTCTTTAATAGATGATGATATCCAAAATAATTCTTCTATTTCCCTGAAATGTCATTCAACATGTTTTTCTATTACTGGCACCCTCTCCTGACAGCCATTACACAGTTTTAGACTGAGAAAAAAATGTGGTTTTAGCCTAAACCATAATTTTGCATGAGTTTTCAAGAGAATGAAAAATGCCTTTTCAAAATGAAAATGCTGTATCCAACAGAAGTGCAGTATGGCAATATGCAAAGCTGTAATAGCAGTCAGTGCAAAAAGAAATTTAATTGCATATAAAATACTTGCTATGGTCATTTGATAACATTAATACTAATATTAATTTTCTTTTTTTTTCTTTTTTCCAATTTCATACTGGTAGTACTTTGAAAAAACAAAATCCAAGCAGTCTAAGAATAGAACTGACCATGTTCTCTCTCATCTCCATAATGTGTTGTTTCTAAGCTCTGCTTCTTCATTCCTGTCAGAGCTTATTTTTCTATCAAATAAAAGCATACGCAAACCAAAAATAGACAATCTTTGCGTGTCTTCATAATGAGAACCCACACTAGAATACCATGTGTTATGTTGGATAGAGTTAATTGGCTCAGGCACTGTAATGAGTGTGCTATAAACTATAAAATCTTAATTTTTTATTTTTATTTTAATGCTAGTTAGTCTAAGCAAAAAACCAAAAAGTAACAAGGATGGTAAAGAGTAAAGTAATCCAGAACAGACTGTGATTTTGATGGCAAAATATTGTTGTGGAAATTGTTTTAAAGAAAGTAATCCTGACTCCTATGTATCACTCAATGAACTTTTGAAATGTTGTTTCATGAGCAGCCAATTAAGGAAAGCCTGTTTTCTTGACCTTGCTATTTGCCACCCTACCCAAAAATCTTACAGCACATATACAACATCCTTTGTTTGATTTTTCTACCCATCATACTTACTCTCCCTACAAACTGAAATCTTATTTCTGCTTCCCTTAATGCTCTCCTTACAACTTTCTAGCTTTATGTGCTTTCTCCTTTACATGCCCACTTTTCAGAATTTTTTGTGATTTATGATATCACTTTATCAGTTTGCAAATGCCTTATTAAACAAACCCTGAAGTAGCTGACAAATAGAAAGACGACACAGTGACATTGCATAATCCTCTGTGCACAAAATTCAGAACAGAATTACAAACACAGATGAGCAGGAAGTAAATCTGTTGTTAATTTTTATTTTATTAAATATCATTATGTGAAAAACAATTAGGATAATTTGCTATTTCTTTTACAAATGTTTTAGGACAACTGTTTTTAACTGTCAGACCTATTTTTTTTAGATGTCTGGAAATCAGATTTTAACCAATGTATTGAAAACGTGAAGACCTTTTCTAACCCTGAAACCCATATACTGAATTGAAGCTTTTGAATGAGACCAGGCTGTAGCAGCAGACCCAGGAGTCATTAACTTTATACTTTTGTCCTTTTCAGCACTGAATTTTACCTTGAAAGTGATACATATGATACCAAAAATTAAGGGGAAGGCCTTCTTAGTAATGTTAAATATTCTGCGTGTTGAGACTTACCCAGCAGATACAGCCTACAAGACACTTGTGTATTGAGCAGAAAGATCTCATTATTAGGAGAGTGATGCAGTGTGGTTCATTTCATACCCTGAAATCGCTCAAGGAAATAACTGAGTGGATTATATTTATCCTGGACTCTGTATTGTGCTATTATGTGTAGCAATAACAGGCAGCATATTAAAATAGAGATTAGGGACTACAACCATTCTTTTGAAGGCAGTTCTGAAACTTCAATGCTGTTGAATTATTCAAGTATATTTCAATTTATAAAACATGATTGATTGCTTGATGATGCAACAGTATAAATAAAAACATTGAAAAGTATGGAGTCTATTTTTCTCCCCATAGTTGTTTCGAACAACCATAATTGAATGTGTTGATTTTGTGTCAATAGCAGCCATAATTAAGAGAAGAAACATTAGACAATTTATTTGGTCAATGCCCTACTTTTGCACAAACAAAAAAAAAAAATTCTGTCAAGGTAGAAATGGACACAGTTACAATATGAAACTGAATAGAAATAGTCAACTATTTAATATTTTAAAATCTGAATGAATATTAAACCTTTGTTGTTTTCTGTCCCTATTTACAAAGCCAGTAGCATGCATGTAACATGTAAATAGGTAACATTTTTAAGGTACCAATGTCAATACAAAAACCAAAAGAATTCTTTGAATATATGTTTTGATCTTTTAAAATGTATCTTCATGTTCTTCAATGAATCTAGAAATTGGATTTTTAATTAATTTTTGATACATCCAAGTTTTTCTAGACTGAAAAAAGCATGCATGCTCTATACACCACATGCAAAATGTACATAGAAAGTGCTGGTTATGGTGCATGCATGCTATCATCATCTGAATGTTCACAGTATTATTTTTAAGGACATGGCAGTCTGTTTTCCTTTTCATTATGTGGTTTTAAGCTCCTGTTTATGTTTCTCAGTTACTGTGGATTTGGGAGCATTTTATGCAGAGATCGACAGTTATCTCCTAAAATATCAGCTATCAGAAAATATCACAGTGTGTCTTATGATGGGAATGATGATTTTCTATTATATCTGAAAAAATTGAATTAGCACCTTCACATAGATTAGCACATTGGCTGAGTGCGAGGATTTTCCTGGAAGATTTTTAAGGTATTAAGCCTTCCAGATGTAATAAGGTTAATACAGTTCTAAGTGACTTGAATGTCAGTGTTGGCAGTTTAAGTGGTATAATATTTCTGAAAGCAGGAAGAGAAACACTCTCATGTTCATTTCATTCAAAGACCACTTTTAGAAGAGGACATATGTTTCCTTAAGGTTATCACTGAGTAATAAAGCACAGAATTACAGAATGACTGAGGTTGGAAGACACCTCTGTAGGTCATACAGTCCACCTAGAAATGGTTTTTCAGCACCATGTCTCTCTGGCTTCTAAACATCTCCAAGAATGGAGAGTTCACAACCTCCTGTGTGAATTTTCAGTAACCCTTACAGAAAAAAAGTGTTTTCTGGTGTTCAGAAAGAGCCTGCTGTGTTTCAATATGTGCCCATTGCCTCTTGTCCTATTACTGGGCACCAGTGGAAAGAGCCTGGCTCTTTGCACCTTCCCTTCAGGTATTTGTATTCATTACTAAGATCCCCCCTAGGCCTTCTCCAAGTGGAACAGTCTCAGCTCTCAGCCTGTGCTCATAGCAGGGATGCTCCAGTCCCTTAATCAGCTTTGTGGGCCTTTGTTGGACACTGCAGTCTGTACATATAATTTGTATTCAGGAGCCCAGAGCTGGACACTGCACTCCAGGTGTGGGCTCATTACTTCTGAATCCAAAACACAGCACTTGTAACAGCTGCTAAAAAGAAATTAACTCTCTTTCCCAGCTGAATCCAGGGCAAGTAGATATTCTCTTAAAATATCTGGTGGGACATTTTGATGTGGTTTGTGCCAAAAAAATGAATGAATACTTCAGTGAATACATAGATAAATCAGATGATCCTTAGCAGGCTTTTCTAGAATCATAGAATATGCTGAGTTAGAAGGCACCCATCAGATCATGGAGTCCATCTCCTGGCCCTGCACAGGACACCCCAAGAGTCACATCGTGCGCCTGAGAGCTCTGTCCAAACACTTGAACTCTGTCAGGCTTGGTGCTGTGACCACTTTCCTGGGGAGCCTGTTCCAATGCCCAGCGACTGGCTGAAAAGCAGTTTCCCAATATCCAACCTAAACCTACAATGACACAGCTTCGTGCCATTTCCTCAATCCTGTCATGGGTCATAAGAGTGAAGAAATTGGGACCTGCCCTTCTGTTTTCCCTCATGAGGATGTTGAAGACCCCAATGGAGTCTTCCCTTGGTCTTCTCTTCTCCAGGCTGAGCAAGACAAGTGACCTGTTACAGTTTCTCCTCCAGTCCTGTCACCATCCTCGTTGCCCTCCTTTGGATGTTCTTTAACACCTTAATGTCTTTTCTGTATTGTGACACCCAAAACTGCCCCCAGCACTCAAGGTGAGGCTGCCCCAGTGCAGAGCAGAGCAGGACAATCCCCTCCCTTGCCTGGCTGGCGATGCTGTCCCTGATGCCCCCAGGACAGGGATGTCCCTCCTGGCTGCCAGGGCACTGCTGGCTCACATCCAACTTTACATCAGCCAGGACCCCCAGGTTCCTTATGAGAAATATCATGCTGAAACAAAGCTACTGGCATCTACCCTGCATAGTTAATCCTTCACCCAGTAGAAAGAGCTTGATTTGGTACTATTCAGCAATGTGTTCTCATGGATTCTGCAAGTTAAAGGAATTGGGAACCATTAGAACTGAATATCCTGAGAGATAAGACATAACTTGCAAACTAATAATGTAAACCATCATGTACTAGCTAAATTAAGCAGTGAAAAGCAAGATTACAATCTGATGATAAAGTATGATGAAGAAGTTATTACCTGGTAACTTATATAATGAAATTAACACTGCTTAGAGCTGGCTGTTAATTCATTTTTGGCGTTGGGATTTAGAAACAGAGAGAAATAAAATCAGGTGAGAGAGAATGCTCTTTCAGAGGGGTAAAAATTAAATGATAAAAGATGTAATTGAATCCTGGAATACATGAAAGTTAGTTTCTTTGGTCCTAAGGGGAAGCTAATAGTGTAGCTGTGTTTCCATTCACTTCAATTTATGCATGAGTACAACTAAGTCTTATTAGGGCCTTGTAACAACACTTACTAATTTTTAGGAACTGTTGTGTAGGAAAATTGGAACAGGGACATATTATTTTCCCTTCCTGGTCATAAAAGTAAATGCAGGAGGAGACAGTCCAAAGATATATTAAATATCTGTCTGTGTGAATTCTGTTCACAATGCAAATTTTCATTCACTTTAATTCATTCAGTTTTGCCCCATCTTTCTTTGTTGGATCAACTTAGGGTATTGCTTACACAGGGATGTGTGAAAATGTCTGATTCTTTCTTATTTTGCAATATATAATAAGTACTGTGGCATTACCCAAATACAGGACTCAAAAAATCACTATCTAGCACATTTTTCTCCCAAGTAACAGACCAAAATATTGTCTAAGTTTAAAGTGCAAATACTGCATTACCTTGCAGAGTAGCTGGAATTCTCTGTTAAAGTCAGTATAATTCTAGGATGAAAACAGAGCTTTTCAAAAGTTGATTTTCTAAGATAGCTATCTAGCTATCTGAGCTCTTTTAAAGTTAATAAAGTGTCAAATTCAAAGACAAAATATTTATATGAGACATAGTATTAAGAAGAAATA
Organism: Hypocryptadius cinnamomeus; assembly: GCA_013400635.1. Lineage (NCBI taxonomy): Eukaryota > Metazoa > Chordata > Aves > Passeriformes > Zosteropidae > Hypocryptadius > Hypocryptadius cinnamomeus. The sequence goes on along the minus strand of VYZP01001702.1, from coordinate 9,042 downwards.
AATTGTCCGTTGGATGTACTGATTGCTTTCTACTGACTGGATTGGGGCCTAGTTAACTAGCTGAGACTGGACACTGAGTTTTTAATGTATGAACCTAATGGTGAATTTTCATGGTCGAAATTGCTTTAAAAATATATAAACTTTTGTTAAGGAAGGCATTGTAGAAAATAGCTCTTTTACTTTTGTTGTTTTGGTATTCTTAACTAAAAATACAGGGGAAGAGGGTGTGAGTTTGGTGGTTTTTTGGCCCTGGGGTTTAGTTATGTTACTGGGGTTTGGCATGTCAAATAAATTTAGTTTTGCTTTCTGATGAGCAGTTATTGTGGGACAGTATTGGTAAAGGCTGTTATTTTATGGGGGAAAAAAAAAGGAGAAAATATTAATAACCATAATTTGTAATGTAGTTCTGGAAAGTCAGGAATTCCAACTAAGATCTGTTTAACATGTTCTTGAATAATCCATTTATGTTATTGATAGTCATTTTCCTGGAAGTAACTTTTTGTGCATCTGGTCTTATTGTAAAGACATTATCTTCTCCTCCTTCAAATCTATCCCAAACTTTCATACTATTTGGTTCAGACCACAGCTCCTTGTCCTAATATCTTCTGAGACTTTCACTTATGTGGTAACACTGAAGATATCTGATTGATGCAATTTAGATGGGGACACCCTGTGAAGCACATGCCCTCTGTGTTGCACTAATTTCACTTCAGCATTTTATAACTGGTCATGCTGGAGTTCCACGAAAGATAAAAGAGCAATTGCTCAGTTACTGCTCAGAGATTATCAACATTTAGCAATATATGTCCTAATAGCTCTGTCCACTATAGACAAGTACAAGACATAAAAATCATGAAAATGCAGTTAATTTTTCAGGGATAAAAAGCATACTGCTAGTCCCTCAATGGATTTTTTTTCAAATACAATACTTTCCCACAATAAACACTGCTTTGTGAATAGTGCTTTCCAAAGCCTTTGACAATCTCTTGTCATTTTCTCTTCTCTTGTAGCTGATGGATGCACTGACTGGTCTGTGGATTACAAGAAATATCAAGTTCTAGTGGGAGAACCTGTTCGTATAAAATGTGCACTCTTTTATGGATATATTAGAGCTAATTACTCCCTAGCCCAAAGTGCTGGACTTAGTTTGATGTGGTACAAAAGCTCTGGACCTGGAGATTTTGAGGAACCTATAGCTTTTGATGGAACAAGAATGAGCAAAGAAGAAGACTCCATTTGGTTCAGACCAACACTGGTACAAGACAGCGGGCTCTATGCATGTGTTATAAGGTACTATATTTTAATATACTGCATTTTAATTGACCAAACATGAAACAAGGCTCTTAATAGTGAGACTTTTGTGCCAAAGAAAATTTTTCTGACTGTGTTATTTTTCCTTCTGCTCCTGGCATTGCCTTCCCTGAAGGATTTTTAAGCCTGACTAGAAATTGCTATTAAATGTCTTGAACATATTAAATTTGCTTTTGTATAAATTTAGTCATTTATAAAAAAATCTAAAATTTATAAGGTGGTTGGGACTGGATGAATAAATCATATGTTCCTTTCTCTGATTCTGGTTTCACTCTTGGAATCACTACCTTAAAGTAAAAATAATTTCTTTTTTTACATTCAGATTTAATTTTTTGTGGATTTCATTAAGTGATTTAACTGAATCAACTTTTCTTTTGTAGAAAAATTTGTTATTTGATGTAAAGTAGTTGCATCAAGGAAAACAGAAGGTGAAATTTCAGCATTTTTACATACATCCTTCAGAATTACATCTGGCTTAACCTGATAATAGGGGCTGCATGCCAGATATCTTCCGAAACCTTAACCTTCTGATTCATCAAGTTTTATCACCAGAAACTGGACTGGAATCTGCTTCTGCTTTCTGCAACAAGTTTCAGCTTCTTTTTGCATCTTTAATATAGTTTACACGGAGATATTTTTCCAGCCCTTTACAGTTTTCCTCTCTGTCTGGATAACTGTAAATGTGGTCTTGCTACTACTACACAATAGAAAGACTCAAAAGCAAAGTGTAGAGCAACTGAGTAGCTAAAAAAGGAATGCACAATGCAGCCAGTACAGTGATGCAAGGAAAATGTGGAAATTGTTTTATCAGCAACTGGAAAGGTTTACTGTCTGCCAATTTTATTTTTTTTTTTAAATTGGGTTTTTTTGGTTGTTTGGTTTTGGGTTTTTGTCTTGGATAGAAGGAGGGGGAGCACAGATTGCTGTCTGGCTTGTGTGTGCTTAGGGAGATTTTTACTAAATAATGTGTTTATAAAAGCAGTATTCTATGAGCTCTATATATAACATGTGAGACATTTCATATCACATTGTTTGTCAAATGGCATACTCAACATGGTTTTTCTGATGATGACAGTTCTCTTTAAAAGAAAGACACAAAAACCTACAAATAAAGCTCCTTCAGGAGAATTTTTAGTTGTATTTGGATTAATATTTTCTGATAAGTGTGTAACAGTAGCCATGAAAATGAAAACAGTTTTGTCAATTATTCCATAATGTTATTTAAAATACCATAATTAATCTCCTCTGTTTATATAAAGAAATCCTTAATTATCTGATGTTGCAATTTCCAGAAAGTATAGATAAAGGCTGAATTTAACTACTCAGACATACTTTATGTTTATCATCTCAACCTGTATTCATGGCTTTTAATACATGGATTTTTATTTAATCCAGAGGTAGGTAGGACCATGTTCTAATCTGCTTTAAACTGCTGTGGTGGTTTGCTACCAGTCAGAAATTAGACCTACAAATAAACCGCTCCACTTCCCACCACCCGCTTTGGCAAGAGAGGGGCAAAGGCAGAGGCTATGGGTTGAGATAACAGTTTACTGAAAGCAAACAGCAGTGGAGTGAGATATGCACAGTAATAGCAGCAATATTAATAACAAATTAAAGAGTACTTGTCTTTGTTTGAAAAGACAGGTGTCTGCCAAGGACGACAAGAACCTCCCTTGGAATGAAAAATGTAAACCCCCTCCCTCCGAATTACTATAATTTTGAAATTAAGGGGCTCTCAGGCAAAGATATAGGAGTAGGAATAACAGTTCTTTATTAGGGAAAAAAAAAAAAAAAGATACAAATAATAATACAGTAATACAAAACAACCCTGACAGTCAGAATACAACTTGACACCCTGTTGGTCAGGGTGTTGGTAGCAGTCTAATTGAAATGGTGGCTGCAGTCCTCCTGCAGTGACAGGTGTGGTTCTGTTGAGGCAGTGATCTTGTACAAGAGTGCAGTTTTCCTCTGAAGGTCCAGTGATGGTTTAGATAGGCCTGGTCTTCCTCTGGGAATCCAGTGGAAAAGGCTGCCTATGGTGTTCCAAATCTCAGATTATTATTCCAGGTAGGAATGCTTGGTTGCTCCCCCCGGACAGAGCATTTTACAAGGGGATGATGTAATTTTATCAGTCATACAGTGACACACAATGGCCCATTAACAGAAGATATCTCCTGGAGGAGATTGGTTGTGGAAGAGATAAAGAAAACTGCCCCGCCTGGTTTTAACAGGTGACCCAATTAACAGAAGAAAACTGCCTCACTCCTAACAGATGGCAATAGAATACACACCCCCAGCCACATCTTGCAACCTAAGACGGTGTTTACACTCAAAGGGTGTTCATCACCTTGACCTAGTTCTGCGTGGCCACCAGGACAAAGACAACATGGTGGCACTCCCCATAGGTTGTACCCTGTGGCTCTCCGCACACAAAGATAAGATGGCAGCTGTTCCTGAGCCCAGCACCATGTGTGCTCTCCCACACAAAGACAAGTTGGTGGGAGCTTCCCACAGATGGCTTTCTCCATCCTTAAGTCGAAGACAATGGAAAATGATGGACAAACTTCTGAGAGGTAAATTGTTCATGTCACACTGCGCTGCCACTCTGTTGCGCTGGGGTCAGCTCCTCTTGGCTCGGTTTTGTTCCCCTGGGGTGCAGGCTGCATTTGCTGCTGGTCAGAACCACATCCCAGAGCAACACTTGAGGAATGGGAAAGGGATTGGTGACGGTGGTAGAGGGTGGGGTCAACCCTAGACACCCTCCCTGTGATGAAGAGAGGGATGTCACATCACAGGGTGGCTTGTTATTTATCATATATCAGTGAATATAGCTGGATAAGCTGCACTAAGAGTTAATGTATATATCCAAGTGCAGCTCCCAGAAATTATGTATATGTTACGTACACCTGGTATAATAGTAAAGAATAAGTAGTTTCTGTCAAAAATTCTGCCTTTAAAGTTTCAAAAATAGCTGAAATATTGTTCCTATCAAGAGAACACTTCCTTCATGTATTCTTTTCCTTCCCTGCCTGAAAACATCAATTACAATGTCTCTAGTAGTTGCCCAACATAACATCAGCATAGATCAGTGGAACTGGAGTTCTGTAGTTAGGTCTTAGTGAAGATTGTGACTGATGTGATTTAGAACCACAGAATCATGGTATCATTTGGGTTGGAAAAGATCTTCAAGATCACAGAGTCCAACATTTCAACAAGGAGCACCACATCAGCTAAAACATTGCATTAAGCACCACATCCATTTGTTTCTTGAATGCTTCCACGGATGGTGACTCCACTTCCCTGGGCACTCCATTCCAGTGCTTAACTACTCTTTCAGTGAAGAAATTATTCCTGATGTCCAACCTGAACTTCCCCTGATGCAGCTTGAGTCCATTTCCTCTTGTCCTGTTGTTGGTTGCCTGGGAGAAAAGGAAAGCCCCCACCTGGCTACAACCTCCTTTAGGATAGTCTTAGAAAGTTATCTCTCCTGAGTCTCCTTTTCTTTTGACTAAACAATCCCAGATCATTCTGCAATTCCTCATATGATTCACTCTCTAGACCCTTCACCAGCTCCACAACCCTTCCCTCTTCCAGCTGGACACGCTCCAGCTGCTTAATGTTTTTCTTACAGTGAGGGGCTCAAAACTGGACATAAGATTTGAGGTGTGGCCTCACCTTTGCTGAGTACAGGGGGACAATCCCTGCTCTGGTCCTACTGGCCACACTATTGCTGATACAGGCCAGGTGCCATTGGCCTTCTTGGCCACCTGGGCTGTTGACCAGAACTCCAAGATCCTTTCCTGTTGGGCTGCTTTTGAGCCACTCTTTCCCCATCCTGTACAACTGCATGGGGCTATTGTGACCAAAGTGCAGGACCCATCACCTCACCTTTTTTAACCTCATGCAATTGACCTCAGCCCATCGACCCAGCCTGTCCCAAGCTCTCTGCAGAGCCTTTGTACCATTCAGCAGACCAGCATTTCTGCCCAGCTCACTGTCATCTGCAGAACTACTGAGGGTGCACTCATTGCCCTCTTCTAAACCATCAAGAAAAATATGAACAGAACTGGCCTCAGTAGTGAACCATGGGGAACCCTGCTAGTGATGACCAAGAACTGGATGTGNAAACATGTTTACAAATGGGATTTGCTATTTCTGGGTACAAACCATTTTTGAAATATGTCTTACCTGACAAGGGCCTTTTATCCTGGCTATATATGCTTATAAATATTTTTATTTCTTTATAGAGTTTTTAAAAATGATTATGTTAAGAAAAGAGTAAGCATTCATATAACAACTACATATCAAATCTCAATTTAAAAAAAAAAACCAAAACACCACAAAATAAAACACAAAAACACAC
>VYZP01001701.1:1347-46655 GCA_013400635.1 Hypocryptadius cinnamomeus | reverse complement strand
AAGGACCTTAAAGATCATCCAGTTCCACCCCGCTGCTGTGGGCAGGGACATGTCCAGGCTGCTCAGAGATCCATCCAGCCTGTCCTTGGACACTTCCAGGTTTGGGAAGTTCTCGCTTTATTTATTAATTTTTATTAGTAGTTGTATTTCTATTAATATTTCAGTTAAAAGGTTAAGGGGCAGCTCTGCCTGTACAAGAGGCAACATGAGGGACGGTGGCTCTGGGACTGGGTGTGGAGCATCCCAAATCAACATTTCCCTCCTGCAGCCTCCCCTGGCATCCAGCTGAAGTCCAGGAATCCTGGAATCCTGGCCCTGAGCAGGGAGGGAGGGGTTTGGAGTTGGTGCAGGACCCTCTGAGGGTGTTGGAAGGGGAGGGAGCCCAGAATGAACCAAAAGTGAGAAGACTGAGGTGGAAGAGAAGGGCCCAGCACAGAAACTGCTCCTCACTGGGCTGGTGGAGCTGAGTGGGAGGCAGGGACTCAGGAAGAGACTTTGTTGAGGTGAAACCATTTTCTGGGAGGGAGAGAGGAAGGGAGGGACATCGTGGTAGGGCAGAGCCTTGGGCAGCTGAACCCTGGCAGGAGCACCGGGGAGGAATTTTGGGAGGAATTTTTTCATGGTCTGAAATTGCAGCTCTCAGTCGAGGACCTCGCCACATTATCCTGAGAACTGCCTAATGAGAGGATGGTGGATCCTGCCTGGCCAGTTCCCTGCTGCTGCCTGACATCCTCAGGGATCCTGGGGCTGCTCAGAAGAGGGGTCGGCCCAGGTGAGCTGGGACCAGCCCCAAGGATGGTGACAAGGACCTTGCTTTGCTCTCTGTGTGGTGCAAAGGGAGCAGATTGAGATTTTAGAGCTGTTTCGTCCCTGCAGGAAATGCCAGCAGCTCCTTTCCAGGCTTCCCTGGCATGAGAGCAATTCCTGGAGTGAAACACGGGAGAAGCAATGTGGTAATTGTGACTTCTGCGTGAAGGGCAGGAGAACGCGTGCGGCATTTCCTTCCTGGTAGGAGAGACAAATGCACCTGGACAGATCCATTTATTAATTTACAAGGAATTAATGGGGAAAAAGCAAAGGGAAGCACTCCACTTGTGCCTCCTGAGGGAGATTGTCCATTGGCAGCTGTGAGAAGGGAGATGGAAGTGGGCATTTCCCACCCTGGATGGTCGTGTCCACTGTGGAACCAAATTACCCAAATAATTTTTGGGGAGTGGGATGTGGATCACAATGCAAACAAGGGACTGAAGCAGGGTGGAAACAGAGTAAGAAAAGGGCATAAAATGCATCAAAAGATCCACAGTGCAGAACTTTCATGTTTTGGTAGATCCCAACCAACCCTTGAAGGCAGCAGAGATTCCTCAGCATTTGTTTTACAACTCCAGCGCCGTGTCTGGTAACTCAGTTTGGCAGAGGCAGAACCTCCATGTCCTGAGTGTCAGACAGTCTGCAGGGACTGGCTGTGGGTCCTGAGGCAGATTTTGACTGTCTGGGATGTGTATGTGTCAGACTCTTCCTGAAAACATTTCTGGTTTTTGTTAGTTTATGGATTATTTTTATAGAACCAGAGACTGGTTTGGGTTGGAAGGGACCTTAAAAATCCATTTATTCCACCCCTTGCCATGGGCAGGGACACCTTCCAGTATCCCAGGTGGCCCCAAGCCCTGTCCAACCTGGTCTTGGGCACTTCCAGGGAGGCACAACCAGAAATTCCCTGGAAAACCTGTGCCAGGTCCTCACCACCCTCACAGGGAACAATTTCTTCCTAATATCTAACCTCAATTTCCCCTCTGTCAGTCCGACCCCACTCCCCCTTGTCCTATCACTGCAGTTCCTGATGAAAAGTCCCTCTCCAGCTTCCCTGGAGCTTCTCCATATCCTGGAAGGTGCTGTGAGGTCTCCACACAACATTTTTTCCTCCTATTCTCTTCCTATTTCTCTTCTATTTTATACCAAGAGGGCAAATATTGCTCCCAGAGGTGCCAGCAACTCCAGTTCAAATTAATTTACCAGTGGGGATGCCCTGATTTTATTTGAGTGAACACCCTGGAGACAGGAGAATCCCAACACTGGGAAAAAACACCAGGAAAAGGTGAAAGGCGTGGCAAAACCCTCTGGATCCACCAGTGAACAAACAGCTCAACACCAGGAGGTTGCAGGGTCACAAACTACAGATTTTATTGTTTTTTTCCAGAAAGATTGAAGCAAAACAGTGATGAAAAGAGTGAAACATCCCACGCACCAAGAGGAGAACGAAGAGCAGCGCCAGCGCTCACAGGAGAAACTCGCTGGGCGATGGCTTCAGGGCACATCAGAAGCACGAGGCGAGGGAAGGCAGGAGAAGAAGAAGAGTTCTACAGCCTCCAAGCACAGGAGGAGGAGCGTTTGGGGTGTTATCCATATCCAAATCCATATCCAAGAGGGAACGAGCCGGGTGGGTTCAGTTGCCGCCGCAGCAGCCGCCGTTGTTGCCGCCGCAGCAGCCGCCGTTGTTGTTGCTGGTGATGGTGTAGCAGCAGGGCATGGACATGCAGCAGGACTGCATGGGCATGCAGCAGGGGGTGCAGCAGGGGCTGCAGCACTGCATGGGGCTGCAGCACATCGGCCTCTTGCAGGTCTTGGGGCTGCTGTAGCAGCACATGGTGTAGCTACTTCCGCCACCGCAGCATCCGTTGGGCATCTTGGTGATGGGAGTGGAGGCGAAGCTGGAAGAGAAAGAGAGAGTTTGTCTTTTTCTCTGCTTGAATCTCCCAGAGGTTGAGGCAGCTTAAAGCATTTTTATCTCCAAATCCATCCCAAACTGGCCGGGGATGCGCCTGGCGTCCTGAATCCCAGGACAGTCCCCTGTGCTTCTGGCGTTATGTCCAGCACTGGTTCAGCCAGAGAGACTCTACCTGGGAGCAGCCCAAAACCAATCTCTGGTCCCCAAAACCAATCTGTGATCCCAAATCTTCTGCAGTGTCCAGTTCCAAACCGGACAGCCCAGAAAATCCTGGAGAAGCCCAGAGAAACAGAGTCCCAAAACAAAGACAAGTAGCAAAGTCCAACTTACCCTGCTGAGCAGTGGAGAGAGGAGAGAAGTGGAGATGATCGAATGAAGACCCCTGGGCTGGGGAGCCTTTTATATGCTCCAAAGCCTCCTCCCCTGGAAATGAGGCATCCCTTGGCAATTCCGACCCCGTGGATCACCCAGGGTAGCCCCTCACGTGTCTTCCTCCTCCGGTGTTTAATCTCTGCCTCTTTCTGTTTGCTCACCACCTCAATTGTGTCCCATAATTACTCCTCCAGAGGAACAACAGATGCAAATTTTCTAATGGATTTGCGTTAATGGCACCGGAGGGAGGGAGCTCTGAGGTATTCCCATCCCTTCCCAAGGAATGACCTTGGGACACGGGATGCTTAACAATGTGCCTGGGGGGAGCCAGGTGCTGAAGCAGTGGGACAACCATGCCTGGAACTTGGAGCTGTCATTGCTCATGTGTCCCCTCTGCCCTTGGCCGGGATCTCTGGGGGCCTGTGGAAATTTTTGGTCAATGGGAATCCTTTTTTTCCTGCCTCTGTGGTCAAAGTTTAGGCTGAAATTTCCCCTTTCTCAGTCTTGCTCTTGGGCCTCCCTTCAGGGTTCTGGGTCCTCACACTCCTTGTTTTGTAATTTTTGTTGTATTATTAAGACTTTTTAAATTTTCATCAATGGAATGGATGGGTTGAGTCTAAACAAAGAGGCTTTCAAAGCAGCAGCGCACATGTGAGGGTTTTCCCTGTGTTGGCTCCACACATCCCATTTTCTGAGATTATCCCAAAGGTTTCTGGGAGTGAGGAGACTTGTGGTGATCATGTTTGAGTGTTCACATGAGGAACTGTGGCCACATGCAGAGCAGGGACAGCTCCATGTTAGAAGATGTTGAGGGTGCTTCCATGTGATGAGAGGGGTCTCTGGTAAAAGATGGGAATTCCAGGATGCTGAGGCAGCACCAATTCATGGCAAAAAGAGGCTGCCATCACATCCAGGAGACTCTGACTGTGCGGCTGACGTGGTGGCAGGTGATCCCTGGTGACTGGGACAGGATCTGCCTTTCCAGGATGTGACCATGACCTCTTGTGACGTCGGGTGTCCCCTCTGGAATTGTCCCCAGGGGAGCATTGTTTTGGTCACTCAATAATAATCAAGAGTTGCCTGCAGGAAGCAACGTCCTCCTTGTGTAAACCCTCAAACATCTCCCTTGAATCAATCATTCATCGCATTTTTATCGGGTTTTATTGCTGTCCTGTTGGCCAAGATGATTCTGGTATTGTAGTCATAGAAATACGGAATGATTTGCATTGGAAGAAACCCCAAAATCATCCAGTCCAACCCTCCTGGATGGGCAGGGACACCTTCCACTATCCCAAGTTGCTTCAAGCCCCATCCAGCCTAGCCTTGGACACATCCAGGGATGGGACACCCATGGAATACCCTGTGCCAGGGCACTGCCACCCTCACAGGGAAGGATTTCTTCCCAATATCCCATCTAAACCTGCCTCTTCTCCAGGCTGAGCCACCCCACCACTGCCAGTATTTAGAGCATTTTCACTGCTGTTCAACGCCATCTAACCTGCGCTTGGGTCAGAAATAACATCCACACAAAGTTCCATTTATTGGCCACGCCCCATCCTGCGATGTTTTTGGAAACTTCCATGGTGGTTCTGTGAGTTTGAGACCTTTGTGGATCTGTTCCTGCAGCTTTCCAGTGTAGGGTAAGGCCACATTGGATGGAGCTTGGTTTAGCTGCAGGTGTCCCTGTCCATGGCAGGGGTGTTGGAACGAGGTGGTTTTTGACACCCCTTTCAACCCATCCCATCCCATGATTCTGTGATTCAAGGATGGAATGAATATTCACAAGATTCCCTAAAGAGAAAGCACTTTATTGAATGTTCTGATCTATCATTCTGACTGATTTACGATAAATAAAAACCCTCCTGAAGACCCAAGCAATATTTTCAGAGAGTCAAACACGTAGAGAAGATGATTTTAATGCAGATGTTGCGTGTGAAGGTTGGAGGAAGCAAATCAAGCCAGAGCTCCGGGCATTTTCTCCAGACCTACAATTCGGAGCTGAGTCCTGCATTTTAATAGCAAAGAAAGTCCCAGCCAGGGAGGGAAGGTATCATTGACTCACAGGTTTGCTATTTTAGGAATGAGGCTTTTAGGTTGGATGCCAACCCCAGGTTTCATTCCCGGCTCTGAATGCGCGGGGGAAACGCTCTGCTCCTGTAAAAATTCAGTGATTTCAGAGAGCTTCTAAGCTTTTATTTTTGGAAGATGGTGGTGGGAAGAAGATGCTGCCTGCTGTCCAGTGAGTAGTGAATTCCTCCTGGTACCTATTGGAATACCCCTTCTGAGGTCAGGGGTGAGCTCCTGTGCACCTCACAGCTGCCCACAACTTCCTCCCGAGAGGCAGCTCCGATCTCGGTGCTGGGACCAGGGGCAGGACCTGAAGGAATGGCTGGAGCTGTGCCAGGGAAGGTCTAGGTTGGATATTTCTGGAAAGTTCTTCCCCCAGAGGGTGGTGGGGCACTGCCCAAGGGTGTCAGAGCTCCAGGAGCGTTTGGATAACGCTCTCAGGGACAGGGTGGGATTTTGGGGTGTCTGTGGAGGGGCAGGAGTTGGGCTCCATGATCCTGGTGGATCCTTTCCAAGTCAGGATATTTGGGGGGTCTCTGATTTATGGAGTGCTGTGTTTTCAGATGGTGCAGTTACGTCTCGCCCTTTGAGTTTTTAACTACTTCAGCTTTCCGTTCTGTAGTAAAATCTGAGCTGAGGTGAATGCTCAGGAGGGGCAAGAAGGGATCAAGGAATGGTTTGGGTTGGAAAGGACTTTAAAGCTCATCCCATTCCTCCTCTTGCCATGAGACACCTCCCACTATCCCAGGCTGCTCCAAACCCTCCAACCTGGCCTTGGACACTTCCAGGGATCCAGGGGCAGCCACAGCTCCTCTGGGCACCCATTCCAGAGGATCAGGAATGCTCCACTTGCTTCAGACATGACCTAATTTGTGGCAAGAGCCTGGACAGCTTTTTGTGTCCCAAATATTCTGCTGTGCCACTGGGGCACACCCAGGACCTTGGCCAAAGGCACAGATGGTGCCGGAATGAGGACAAACTCTGGGCAAAGCGACAAACCCTGGGCAAGGTGATAAATTCTGGGCAAGGTGGCAAATTCTGGGCAAAGTGACAAATTAAGGGCAAAGCCATGTAAGAACAACCAAAAGACCAAAAGTTGTGTTTTGCTTAATGCCAAATTTTATTGTCTACAAGTCAAGAGAGGAAATGAAGAGTGGTCACAGTGACACCAAAGGTTTCCCAAACACCAAGAGGAGAATTAACACCCCACTAATACCTAATGCCTTATACAATGGGTGGTAAATTCAGGCGTACTCAAGACAGTCAATAATTAAAGACTATCGATAAATAAAGGACAGAAAGAAGCAGCAGCTTAAGCTTGGAAAGAAGAAGAAAATCTCTATGAATTGGCTCCATCACCATGAGAACCAGAGGCAAACGAGCAACTTTTCACCTCCTAGTGCCCGGGGCAGCTCAGCAGGTCTTCTTGAGGCTGGCGCAGCACTGCTGGATGGGGATGCAGGGGGTGCAGTACTTCCTCACGGGGGTGCAGCAAACCACCACGGGCTTCTTCACCACGCAGGAGCAGCAGGACAGGGACCCGCAGGGGCAGCAGCAGGGACGTGGGACACAGCACACGGACTTCTGGCACACCTTGGTGCAGCACACAGACTGGCAAGGGTCACAGCAGGTCTGGCACGGGTCACAGCAAGGCTTCTGGCATGGGTCACAGCAGGACTGGCATGGGTCACAGCAAGGCTTCTGGCATGGATCACAGCAGGACTGGCATGGGTCACAGCAAGGCTTCTGGCATGGGTCACAGCAGGTCTGGCATGGGTCACAGCAGGTCTGGCATGGGTCACAGCAAGGCTTCTGGCATGGGTCACAGCAGGTCTGGCACGGGTCACAGCACACGGTCTTCTGGCATGGGTCGCAGCAGCAGGATTGCTGGCACGGGGAGCAGCACACGGTCTTGCAGGGGCTGCAGCACACGGTCTTGCATGGGCTGCAGCACACAGTCTTGCAGGGGCCGCAGCACACTGTCTTGCAGGGGCCGCAGCACACAGTCTTGCTCTTCACGACAGAGCAGCATCCCGTGGAACAGCATCCAGTGGAGCACATGGTGTTGGGAGAGGAGTGAAGGGTGGCCGGAGTGAGGACCTGGAACACAAAGGACTTTGAGATTCAACCCATCTTTCCACACTGCCCAGGCCCTCATCCCACCCCCTTTCTTATTTCTTGTCTTGAGTTGGAAACCCAAGATCCTCGCAGGAATCGAACCAACTGTTGCCCTGTCCCAGAGATATTTGAACTCTCCTGGGAGCTGCCCGTTCCGTGCTCATCCAGGGTGTTCCCTCCCTGAATTTCCACCCTGAGCAGCTCAATTTCCACTGTGCTGTCTCCATCTTTTCCAGAAGGCAACAGAACAACAGTCTCAGAAAAATCTGGATTTCAGGGAGAGCTGTAGCTCATGGAACCCCGTAACACTGAAACCATGGAATTGGCAAAACCTTGGAACCGTGAACTCGTAGAACCACAAACCCATGGAATCACAAACCCATGGAACCAAAGAACATCTTGGGTTGGAAGACACCTTTGAAGGTCCACCCAGCCCAACGCCCTGCAGAGATCAGACACAACGACCCAGCCTCAATCCATCGCTTGCCCAAAGCCAAATGAGAACCAAGGATCCCTGGTAGGAAGCACTCACCGTTCTTGTTCTTGCTGAGAGCTGAAGCTGTGTGAGGAGCAGAAGCACCTGGAGACCTTTTATTGAGGTCGGAGTTGTCCTGCCGGACATGAGGTACCCCCCAGCAATCTGTGATTTACGCACTAAGCCTGTACTTATTCACCCAATGGGCCTTCATGTGTTTAGTCTTTGCCTCCTGACTTTTGACCAACCCTTCAATTTTGGGCTATTATCAATTTGTTGTGTGAATTTTTTACAATTTTTTAATGTTGAGTTAATTCTTGTGGGACGCTCGAAGGCGTTGTTTCTGCTCGCTTTGCATATGGTAAGGCTGCTGCATGGAGATGATTAATTGACATAAAAATCCTAATTAAGATTGAGGTGCAGTGGATTCCAGAGGCGCGCAGAAGCTTCTGGACGTCAGTTGCTCCTTGATATGAATTTTAAAATAGAATTCCAGGAAGTGCAATTCCATGGTCCTGTGTTTTGTGTCTGAATGCAGAAATGGTGGAGCCCAAAGTCCTTCTCTGGGGCCACCAGAAGGGCAAACCCAGAAAGTTCTTGAAATCAATCCTTCATCCCATCTGTGCATGGGAAAACACCTTGGAATAGAATAATGGAATATCCCAGGCTGGAAGGGACCCACAGGGACCATCCAAACCAACCCCTGCCCCTGCACAGCCCCAAAAATCCCACCCCGTCCCCAAGGTCGTTGTCCAAACTCTCCTTGAGCTGTCTCAGGCTCAAGGCCTTGCCAATATCAAACATTTTCACTGCAAATTCGTTGTGGAAGTTCGAAATTGGTTTCTGGTCAAATCGGAGCCTGTGTTTTTCCAATTCCTCTTTGGCGCATTTAAATAAAACCAAAATGCAAAACCGCTCTGGAAGTTTTGCATCCTGTTTATGCTCGGCATAACTTGATCTGCAAAATTCCTATTCAATTCTTTTCAGATTCCAAGATGCCCTGGAGTAATGGAAGAGCCACCCACGGATGTTAATTCTGGAAAAACTCCGTGCTCAGCTCCCAGTCACCTGCTGGCAGCGATTAGCGCTGATACTCATGATCATGTTGTGATCAGCCATTAATGAGGGATGTTAATATCTATTTTGCGTAAAAGCTCCGTGTGATGTCCTGAGCATCTCGAGGATCTCAAATTAAACCATGACTTTATTAAAAAATTATCTCTCTCCGGTCAAGGGAAATGTTTGGTGTCTGAGGTCACCCCCAGAGGTGGAAACGGGGCCTGAGCACCGAAGGACCCCTTGCATCCCTGGAGACCCCTCACTTCTGCTGGGGTGAGGGAGGGGAGATTTAGGCTGTGCTTGCTCATCCAGTTCTGGATGTTGAGGACACTTTGGGTCACCAGAACCTTCCATTTGGCTCCTGGTGACACCAATCCTCTGTTTCCCCTCAGTTCGGCTCTTGATGTTTGGCCACGTCACAATTTGAGGAGCTGGTCCTGCTTCGAGGAATTCGCAGGGAATTCGCAGGACCATGAAGTCACCACTTCTCCAGGCAAGGCCATCCCAAGGTCAACGTTCCTGTTCCCTCGGAGCTTAATTTCCTATTGGCTTCAGCTCTGTTAATGACCTTGAGCCCGGCGCCGCCCATTATCTCCTAATTAGTGATTGACATTCGCACCGGCTGAGCCCCTGCGGCTCCGGGAGATCTGTAGGGCATTCCAGAGCCTCCAGAGAAACTCCAGCACTAGAAATGTGAGACATCCTGAGCAGGGAGGTGATGGAAGAGGGGTTGGCCAAAACGAGGCCATTTTATGTTGACTTTGTACGGATTTGGTGCATGGGTTCATCCAGTGAGCCAAAAAAAACCCCATTGTTGCAGTTGGATGTGAACACCAGAGGAGTTTAAAGCTCTGCAAGGTGGATTCATAGATCCAACAGCGATTTCGCAGAGGAAAATATTCAAATTAGGGCCATAAAAATGTCTCAATTATATTTTGCTTTGAGTGAAAGGACTACGCAGGCTCTGAAAGACGCCCAGAGGAGCAGAGCTCTGTTTGTTTGGATTGGAGATCCAGGAAAGCAATCCTGAGGCAAATTCCTCTCCATTAATCCCTGGGGGTTTCCTCACAGTTTGTCCAGGTTGTGGAATCCCCTGTGTCCTTAGCAGAGCAGAAATGTCCCTTCAGGCCACCTGGAAAAGAGGATTTCTCTTGCCAAATGTTTGTGGTTCTTCGAGGCCTCCCCACCCTCACAGGGAACAATTCCTTCCTTATATCCTACCTAAAACTCCTCTCCATCACTCTGAAATAATTTCTCTGTGCCCTGTCCCTGCGGTTCCTGTGGAAAAGTCCCTCTCCAGCTTCCCTGGAGCCCCTGCAGATTCTGGGAGAGGCTCTGAGGTCTCCACAGGCTCGACATTCCCAACATTCCCAGCCTGGTCCATGGGGGAAAGGCTCCTTATCAACTTTACGGCCTTCTCTGGATTTGGAAAAGGAAATAAAACGTGCCATGGTCAGTGATGGAAGAGAAAGTTGGAAGCTGGGGCAGCACAGGGAAGTGAAAGTCTCTGCTTGAAGACCAAACCACTGCTGTGGCCGTGAAACCTCAGTAACTCAATTCCCACCTCCAGGGAGGGCAGGAATGAGTAAGAAAATCTTTGTTTCAGACTCCTGTGAGGCTGAGCCACCTCTTTGCAAGGGCAAGAACCCCCAGGCAGGTGAATCATTCATTGCTCTCTGTCCCGACCTCAACTTTTCCTTTTTAACCCATTCCTCTCTAATGAGCATTTTCTGCAGAACCTATAAATAACTAATTCCAATTGCTTATTGACCAAGTGGTCATTTAGTGGCTATTGCAGCACTCAGCTCATTCCAGGCTGTTTCCCACGCCAGGGATGGGTGATGAGGGATGAATCACGCTGGGGAAACCTTCACTTATTTTACACTTTAGAAACTGGTTAATTGAGGCTGTTCCATGTTCCAAACCCTGCAGGATTTGATTTTATTTTGGTTCCAAAAATAGCAGCGGCTCTGAAAGCAGAAACACGCAGGGAAAACATGAACACACACGTCAGGTGGGAAACCTGAACCCCAACAGCTGCTGAGTGAAGGGCAGGGAGTTGTTTCCCCGTGGAATCCACCCCACGAGCTCCTCCCAGCCCTGCAGGCATTTTCAATGGATTTCACATTTCCTGGGCATTCCTCCAGCTCCAGGGATTAAATTATGATTCCAAACCCACAGGAAAACAGAGATGCCACCAGACCAGCACGGAATCCCAGAGAAATCCCAGAGAAAAGAGGTCCCAGACCACCAAATCCAACCTGTACCTGATCCCCACCTTGTCACCCAGCCCAGGGCACTGAGGGCCACCTCCAGGCCTTCCCTGGACACCTCCAGGGATGGCAACTCCAAACCTCCCTGGGCAGCCCTTTCCAAGGCCTGTGCACCCTTTCCAGGAGGAAATTCCTCCTGATGTCCCACCTGAGCCTCCTTTCCTCCCAGCTGAGCCCCCCCAGGAGTTCTCCAGACCCTTCTCCTGCTGCCCCAGCCCCTTCCCCAGCTGCGTTCCCTTCTCTGCTACATTCCAGCCCCTCAATGTCCCTCTTGTCCATCGACCCAGCCCATTTAATGGAGCAGTGACTGAAAACATCCGTGACTGTTCGGTCATCTTGAAACACTATTTTTATTGTCTTGCTGGAGGACGAAGAAGCAAAGCAAGAAGGGAATCATTCCCAGCGTTGGCAGAGGAAAGATAAACAGCTCAGAGCTCCTTAAACTAAGAGGTTTCATCCTAAAACTGCACCACCTCCAGCAGTTTTAGAAGGTTTTTTTCTTGGAGAGAAGTGACAAGGCTGCAGAGCCACGAGCACTAGGACGAGCTGGAAGCTGCGAGCGAGGAGCGAGCCGGTGCATCCTGGTGCTGGATCCTGCCCTCAGTACTTGGGGTAGGACGATGGCAGCTTGCAGATGTTCTTGGTGACCTGGGGGCAGACCGGGGGGCAGTAACGCTGCACTGGGGGGCAGCAGGGCTGCACTGGGGGGCAGTAACGCTGCACTGGGGGGCAGTAACGCTGCACTGGAGGGTAGCAGGGTGTCACGTAGCTAAACTTCTGCACGGGCTGCCTCTGGATGGTGTAGTGGCAGGAGGGCCTTGAGTGGCAGGAGCTGGATCCGTGGCAGGAGGAGCGGGATCCGTGGCAGGAGGACTCGTAGTCGTGGCAAGACCCGCGGGAGCACATCGTGCTGGAGTTCTGGCAAAGCTGTTTGGAGCAAGGGATCAATGTGGTGAGAGGAGGCTCTGATTCTCTTCTTATATTCCCCCCCTTTTCTTTTTAATAATATTTTTTCTTGATGTCTCCCGTGAACT
The DNA here is from genome assembly GCA_013400635.1 of Hypocryptadius cinnamomeus. NCBI lineage: Eukaryota > Metazoa > Chordata > Aves > Passeriformes > Zosteropidae > Hypocryptadius > Hypocryptadius cinnamomeus. The sequence goes on along the minus strand of VYZP01001701.1, from coordinate 34,535 downwards.
TTTTCTCTCGTTTTTTCACCTGCCTAATCCAGACCCAACACCCCCTTGATCCCGCCGGATCTGCTGGGAGTGCTCTGGGAATTGGGGTGTGAAATCAGGTCCCTGTGAGTCAATTGGAGACCCAAGAGCCCATCTGCCAAGCCCTAGTTCCAGCAGAATTTGTGTCACCCAAAGATCCCTCCAGGGTCTGCGCCTTTCCCGGGATTCCCGTGAATCCTTGTCCTCCGTCTGCCATTCCCCACCCCTCCCTCAGCACACGCAGGAGGCATTTCCCTAAATCCCAGCTCCCTCGAGATCCATAAAAACCCCTCGTGGAGGTTTCAAGAACAGAAATGATGAAGTTGGTCTTACCCTCTTCAGCTGCGGTGAGAAGTTTCTGGAAGCAAAGGCGAGCGACTGCGGAGGACGGGGCTGAGGGAGCTTTTATCCTCTCCCGAGGTTATTTGGGGTGTGAGGCACCTCCTCACGATGACACCTTAATTAATTTCGTGCTCAATCCCGCAGATGTTTGCACTTCCCAATTTCAGGTGTTCCCTCCTTGACGCACCGGGCCCCGTCCTGCCGGTGATTCCTACGGCAGGGATTTTGGAAGGGCAGCTCTCTCGCATTTCCTGGAGACTGACACTGATGTGACGGGTGTTAATTAGGGACGAGGGACACCCGGGATTGCATCAGGCACAGAAAAGTCTCAGAAATGCTGACTCCTGGGGTTGGTCTCCCGTTGGGTGCAGGTGACAGCTCAGGGTTTTAATTCCCCTGTTGTTGAGTGCCAAGAGGAAATGGGATTACCGCCTGCAATTCCTGGGGATGGCACAATGCCGGAAAATCCGGCGGGATCTCCTCGGCTCCCTGGGCTGGCAAGAAATAAAATGTTCATGATTCTTCACGTGTCCCTCAACTTGGCAGATGACTGGGATGATCCCATCAGGTTGTTCCACGTGAATCACAGGTTATTAAACAGAAAAACATCTGACCCTGAGCTCTGTACGAGGTTTGAGGATATTAAATTTTCCCGTTCCTTGATTTCTCTTTCCTTCTGTGGTCATTTTTTTCCACCTGACATCACCAAAGGATTCAGAGAAGAGGAGATGAAGTTTGAACAAATACTGGGTTTTGTTACTCCTGGTTGAAGTTTGGGCACTAAAGCTGGATTTATGGCCCTGTTTGATTCAGAGTTTGAAGTGTAAGGAAATGAAACTCCTCAGCCTGGGAAAACGTTGCCCATTAGATCAATTCACAGACTGAGAAGGGAAGATGTTCCAAACTGGGGGTGTCCCACAGCTCTTCCCCAGGCTAAAGGCAACCAATTCCTCGTGGGGAGTTTTGTGGAGCAAGGGAGGATGGCAGGAATTCCTCAGGAATGTTTGGTGACTCAGGTGAGGGTCCTTCAGGAGCCGCCCAGGTGACAAAGTGGGAGCTTGTGTGGCAGTTCTCCTTTTGTCCACATTGATGCTCTCCAAAATCTTTCTACCTCCTCAAGAGCCTCCCAAAACCACCCAAAAAACATCTCTGAACCTTTCAAATCCAGGGTCTGCTCAGGAAAACGGGATCTCAGAAGAGTTCCCATCATCCTTTGCTCATAGTTCTTTCACAGGAATTTGGGCCTTCTGTGTTCAGAGGCTCAGAGGCTTTCAAATATTTGAAAATTTATATCCAAGGTCTGAAATAGAGCTTGGAGTAAGTTATTGCACATTGAGAAGGAGCAATGTGACCTACTTATTCCCCTTCCATTTAATTTCCTGGAATCACTGAGGTGGGAAAAGCCCCCTAAGATCGAGTCCAATCTTTGACCATCTCCCCATTTCCTTTACTGACTTCCATTCATTTCCAAATGAATGTGGGCATTATTTGCCACCAAATTTTGGGATACTTCGGAAATACAAAGAAATTTGAATTGAAAACCCCTGAAAAAATTGCCAAAAAAAATGAAGGAAAACAAGAATAAAGGAATTCAAAGGCAAGTGTCTCATGAATCAGATTTATTGTTTCCCACACACAGATGAGTCTGAAACAGAAGTGCAAGACAGAGAAAGATTCCCAACAAATAATTACACCCTGAATAATTAGAAAAAGACATTTCCTGAATAATTAGCAAGAATGACACCATAAATGTTAATTAGGGGAGCATTTCATCCCCACATGGCGGAGACCCAGGGGTTTCAGCGTGGACGAGACGAGCCGAGGTCGGGGTGTCCAAAGGAGGAGCCGGCGGCTCCGGCTGCCGGGGCTGGATCCTGTTCAGTACTTGGTGCACGCCGGTGGAAGGTTCCAGATGTTCTTGGTGTACTGGGGGCAGTAGGGGACCTGGGGACAGCAGGGGACCTGGGGACAGCAGGGCACAGGGGGACAGTAGCGCTGCACAGGGGGACAGCAGGGGACAGGGGGACAGTAGCGCTGCACGGGGGGACAGCAGGGCGTCACGTAGGTGCATTTCTGCACCGGCTGCCTCTGGGTGTAGCGGCAGGAGGGCTCGGGCTCGTGGCAGGAGGAACGGGATCTGTGGCAGGAGAACCAGGATCTGTGGCAGGAGGAGCGGGATCCGTGGCAGGAGGACTCGTAGTCGTGGCAAGACCCGCGGGAGCACATCGTGCTGGAGTTCTGGCAGAGCTGGAGGGAAGAGAGAGATGGTCAGGCTGGGAGAGCTGCCCCCTTCTTTGGGACTGGGATGGGAAATGTTGTTTCCCTCTGTTTTGGGATGTACAGGACATGGTGACCCTTCCTTTTGGAGGGTACTCCATGACAGTGCAGCTCTGATGGGAATTTCCCTCCCAAGATGCTCCTGTTGGCTTTTCAAGGTAGAATTTCCTTCTAAAACTTCTCTGACTCGTCTAAGCTCTCTCTGCCTCCATCTCCTGCCAGTTTGGGAGTGAATTCCTTGCTGGCTCCCAAAGACTCCCTGTCTTTGCAGATCTGCTCCTTCAATTGCTCCTGCTTTTCTGCCATCCCACCCATGAACAAACCAAGCACTCCTTGTGTCTGTTCAGACACCCAGTCTTCAAAAATAAGGAATTTCTAAGACAAAGGCAAGGTCCAAACACAGAACTCTGTGAACCTCTGCTGCTCAAGAGTAGATAAATCAACATAATCCAACTCACCCTTGGCTGGAGCAAGAGGAAGAGCTCAGGGAGCTGGTGCTGAATGAAGGATGGACAGGGGATGCCGGACTTTTATATCTCCCAAAGGGTTGTCCTGGGAATTAGGCACCTCTTGGCAATGCTGACACAAACCCTCATATTCATATTTATCTCCTGTGTCTTGTTTTTAGCATTTCCGACTTGACGCAGTCAGGAAAAAAACCAATGATGACTTTTTCCCCAGCACTTTAATAAGCCAGGAATTTCCCAATCTGCTTAGAAGGGAATTTTGGAGGCAGTTGCATATTCCCATGGCAAAAATGAACCTATCCCTGGAGTTATTAAGTGATTTGTCGTTGGGCAACTGGGATTGCATCAACTCCGGAGGGTTGACTCCTTCCCCGCATGCTGCCCCTGGTTCTCCATGGCAGAGTCACATTTTGATGGATAGGTTTTTTTCCCCTGACACAAGGGACTGTAATTAAGAGCCACAACTCCCAGGGACTTCATTAGAGGGAGGTCCTGGTGACTACCTGGGACCCAACGCCTCAACTCCGAAGGTGACGCCAGAACGACGTCCCCAATCCCAATTTTTTCCATTCCGTTTGCCAACCGTCAGCTGTTTTTTTGTTTGTGCCATGATATTTTTCCTGTTTGCGCTCCTCCTGGATGGAGGGGATTTCAAATCCTCACCAGGAAGGGTTTGTGTGAGGATTTTACCTCTTGGCAACCTGTTTTCAGCCCCAGGATTTTGTGGGATCCCATTTCATCTAAGCAGTTTTGTAATTTTTATTCTTTCCTGCATTTCACTCTTTGGTCCCAAGTTCCTCTCAGAGCAGCCCAAGGTTTTAAGACAGTAAAATGGGCGATTGTGCCTTTCCTGTGACTTTTATCCAGGTGAGAGCCACAGGAACAACTCAGGGGTCAGGGAATGAGATGATCTTTAGGGTCCCTTCCCACCCAAACTATTTTACAATTTTATGAATCTTTTTATTTATTTGTAAGGCCGTGGTTCAGAAACCCAAAAGTTTTTAGGAAAATCTTTTAGAGCTGAGGAAAATCTGAAGTCTTCTGGAAGCTGATGTGATGTAGAAATGCTTCATCTGGGTGGATTAAACTCCTTTTTGGGGGAGGCCCTTGAGTCAATTCTCCATCAGGCAGGAGGAATCCATGGAATCAGGGAATCATGGAGTGACTTGGGTTGGAAGGGACATTAAAGATCATCTCATTCAACTCTCAGGGTTATTAACTCAAGCTGAGTCTGGCTGCTGAGCTCTTGGGGAAGCTGATGCAGCCACAGAGCCTGTTCTGGAACCAGTGTCTCAGCTGGACTGGGAGATAAGGAAAGTCTGAGGTTGTCAAAAGTCTAGAGAGATTTCACACTTAAAATAAGTGCCTGCAATTGTCACTGAAAACAGTAATTTGGAGCTCAGTGAAAGACAGAGGGCTAGGAAAAGCCACGAGGTGCTTATTTGCATTTATTAGACACCTCAAAATGTTTGTGCCTCTGAGTCAGAGGGACAAACGAAGTGTGAGGAGCTGCTGAGGAGGGGACTCAGTTCCCTCCAGTGGTATCCCGGAATGGGCTGGATGGGGAGGGACCTTAAAGAAAGATCTCCAGTGCCACCCCTGCCATGGCAGGGACACCTCTCACTGTCCCAGGGTGCTCCAAACCCTGTCCAGCCTGGCCTTGGAAACTTCCAGGCATCCATGGAATCACCTGTGCCACCCTCCCGGGAGCAATTCCTTCTGGATATAAATGTATAAATACCTATTCTGTGTATCAATAGGTGAATAAATAGGGTGCAGGTGAGCTCCCTGAGCCTTCAGCTGCTCCAGGAATGCCTCTGGAATTGCTGGCTTTTATTATTTTGAAATTTTAGGGGCATTTTGTGATCAGCTTGAGGGGAAAAGAGCAAGAAGTGGTGACTAAGAAGTCAGAGGTAACAATTATTCCGAAGAAAAAAGATCAAAGAATAAACAGACCGTGAACTTCTTCTACTTTTGGAAATCAAATTTTATTATTTTGAAGGCTGTCAGATGGGTGAAAAGCAGCAGGAATCATTCCCAGCTTAATGGGAAGCAACCCAAGCTGGGTCCTACGTGCTGAGCAAATTAAACCAAATTGGAGCAAAACCAGGAACCCAATTCTAACCACGGACGAGGAACTCGAGGATCAAACTAAAAACAGGAATAAAGAACCATCGATTGAAACTTTAGGCATGGAGAGCATCCAAGGCAGGAGCCATCCAGTGTGCCCTCAGTACTTGGGGTAGGACGATGGCAGCTTGCAGATGTTCTTGGTGACCTGGGGGCAGACCGGGGGGCAGTAACGCTGCACTGGGGGGCAGCAGGGCTGCACTGGGGGGCAGTAACGCTGCACTGGGGGGCAGTAACGCTGCACTGGAGGGTAGCAGGGCTGCACCGGGGCGCAGCAGGGCGTCACGTAGCTGAACTTCTGCACAGGCTGCCTCTGGATGGTGTAGTGGCACGAGGCCCCCGAGTCGTGGCAGGAGGAGCGGGACTCATGGCACGAGGTCTCGTGGCTGTGGCAGGACCCGCGGGAGCACATCGTCCTGGAGAGGTGGCAGAGCTGGAGGGAAGAGAGGAACGGTCACGGCCCGCACCAGCTTATAGACATTTGTTCTGGGATTCCCCATTTTCTTCCTAATTTCCAGTTCTTCAGGGGTGAGAAAGTGGGGTCAGTGTTGTTGGGAGATGCTTTAATCCCTCACTAAACCCAGAAACTTTTGTGGATGGGACTTGACTTCCAGAGAAAAATTGGTCCAAACATCAATTTCCCATGAGCAGCTCCAGACCCTCTGGTTCCTCCTGCTTGGAAACCTCCAAGCCCCTTTTTCACAAAACCCTCTGTCTGTATTTTCTACCCTTTCTGTTATTTTGGTTTGCCTTGAGCCTCTGCTCAAAGCCTTTATTGTCATTTGTTTTAATAATTTGCTCTTGTGGGTATCACAAACTTGGTCTCCAGCACAACCAAGATCCAGAGGTGAGGAGGGAGTGTCCAACACTCCAATTCTACCCAAACTCATGGAAAAACTTCCAGTTTCCTAAAGAAACTCCAGGGGAAGAGAAAAATAGGACTCACCCTTCTAGCAGTGGGGATGGAGCTGTTTTGGAGCAGAGCAGCGAGTGAAGGAAACTGGGATGGGAAACCTTTTATACTTTTCCACAGGGTTATCTGGGACATGAGGCATCCCTAATTACAGATCCCAGCCCATTTCTATCCGCTGTGTTCAGCTTCCCGTATTTTCCCTTTGATGCTCTGTGCTTTTAGCATTGTAATTATTAATAGCTCATTAATTCCTTCACCTCCCTATGAACGAGATTGGAAGGAATTTCACGGGAAGTGACCAATGGATCTGCTCATGGACAACGTGGATCAGGCAGAAGAGGTGTTTGTAATCCCAAATTCCTCAGGGTCACATGGACCAGGAGCTCCATGTGATCGACCTCCATGTGAAAAAATAATTATCGATGTTAATCCCTGAGGATTAGGTTTAGGGCAGGAATTCTGCAGGGGAATTGCACAATGGGGCCGGATATCTCGATGAGAGGTTTGCATTAGCCCAAATCTGTCCTTCAGTGATCGTTCCAACCTGCCTGCCCGGTGTGGCCCAGCAAGGATTTCTCCTCCAGGTGCCCACCAAAGCCACAGGTTCTGCCACCAAACCAGAGGGGGTTCCTGTCCGTGGTCCACAGGTTCTGCCACCAAACCCACCCCAGAGTGGGTTCCTGTCCCTGGCGCACAAGTTCTACCACCAAACCAGAGTGGGTTCCTGTCCATGGCCCACAGGTTCTGCCACCAAACCAGAGTGGGTTCCTGTCCCTGGCCCATGAGTTTTGCCACCAAACCTGCCCCAGAGTGGGTTCCTGTCCATGGCCCACAGGTTCTGCCACCTCTGTGGTTCCCCATCCACCAAAACCTGGCCAAGCAAACCCAGCCTGAGGCTTCAGGTGCTGTTTCAGTCTGGCTTTGCAATGTGCTGTTGGGGGCAGTGGTATCAAATGCCAGGACAGGATGGTTTGGAGCGGACAGAATCCCAGATTTCCGGAATCACTGGTGTTGGAAAAGATCTCCAAGACCACTGAGCCCAACCTTTGACCAACCCCCACCTGGTCAAGCAGACCAGAGCACTGAGTGCCAGGTCCAGGCATTCCTTGGACACCTCCAGGATGGCCCAAACCCTGCTCACCCTCCCAGAGGGTTTTGGTTATTTTCTCTTCTGATTTTACCCAGAATTTTTTATTTTAGCCAGGACAGAGTGCTGCTGTTGCTGTCCTGCTTCCAGCACTTCTGGAATGATTTCAGAGATGATGAGACAGGGACGGAGACATAAACACAACAGTGTGATGTAGGAGACACTTCAGAACCTGGATTTTCCCATGAATCACGGGTGAACTTTGGTCTCCCATGCCTGGGTACAAGTCATGCCCATCCGACCCATCAATTACATCTTCTTGTCCCATAAAAGGCAGGAATGTGTCAACACTGGGATGGCACTGGGGATTAGGAGTGAGGCACGAGGGATTTGGGGTGATGCTCTGCTGACTCACCAGGATCCCTCAGACTGGAGCACTCACAGCTGAGCTGTGTTATCCCGTGCACAGAATGAACCCATAACACCTCCCTGCAAGGTTTGGGTCAGGCAGCACTTCAGGGATTTTTGGCCACGTGTGGGAGGAGATTTGCTGTCACCTGAGAGAGGTGAGGAGGGAAAAATGAAAAAACAAAAAAGGTGTCAGATGTAAATATCAGGAAGTGGGGCAGGAAACAGAAATGTCTGAGGTCATGAGAGGGCAAAGCTCCCATTCTCCAGGAGTGGCTCACTGTGGAAGCTTCCAGCTCCATGAAGTGTGGGATGAGCTCCTTGAGGCGGGGGATGAGCTCCATGGGGTGCAGAATGAGCTCCATGCAGCATGGGATGAACTCCATGAGGTGTGGGATGAACTCCAGGAGGTCTGGGATGAGCTCCTTGAGGAGGGCGATGAATTCCATGAGGTGTGGGATGAGCTCCATGAGGTCTGGGATGAGCTCCATGAGGTGTGGGATCAGTTCCATGAGGTGTGGGATGAGCTCCATGAGGTGCAGGATGAGCTCCATGAGGTGTGGGATGAACTCCAGGAGGTCTGGGATGAGCTCCATGAGGTGTGGGATCAGTTCCATGAGGTGTGGGATGAGCTCCATGAGGTGCAGGATGAGCTCCATGAGGTGTGGGATGAGCAGCTGGAGCCGAGCAGCAGTGCTGCCACTCCCTGTGGTTGACTGAGGGGGTTTCGCCAACGGTCTGGAACATTTACAGAAAATTATCCGTGTTTGCACACCTGACTTGGCTCTGCCTGAACCCACCTGTGCCTGCTGCAAAGGGGAGAGGCTTTCCCTGGAATATTTCTCTGCAGGGTTCAGCACCTTCGCTGCTGTGGCCTTTGTGGGAGGAGAAGGTGGGGACAATTTCCTGCTGGATTCCTGCAGCCTTTCCTGCTTCCCTTCGCAGATGTGTGTGGAGATAACACAACTCCAGCTCGGGAGAGATTCCCTGTCTCCCTTCCTCTGGCCCTTGCCAAGTCTTTCCTTCCATGAAGTGACACAACCTGGATGGCTCCGGTTCAGCCGGGAGCGTAGGTGAAACCTTGGATTGCTTGGAAACGATTCACCTAGGAGATTTTATCTGCCCTTCCCACAAAGGCAGACTCAAACCCAGCCTGGAGCCGCTCGTCTGGCTGGGTTGGCACAGGGTGGGTGAGGAGTGCTGGGGGATGGGGCCTGGCACCCCTCGATGTCCCCAAGCCAGGCTGGAGCCGCACATTCCCAATCCCAATGTTCATTCCCTGCTCCTGCAATCACTGACCTCACACCTGGCATTGAGGCTCCTTGTTATTTTAATTAAGAGAAGTAATAAAACGAGTGCTAATAGTACCTTGCTTGTTCCTTTCAAAGGTTCAGCACCAACCCTTGGCTAATTAAATGTCTTGTGCATTACACACAGTGCTGCTCTCATCCCACAGAGCCCCCAATTCCCACAGAAATCGGCCTGGTGGGGTCTGGGGCAGTGAGAGATCCCACTGCAGATCTAAAATTCCTTTTTGCCCTTTCACATCTACAAGTGGGGGCTCAGAACTTTAATGGTTTAAGTGAGTTTAAACCTTGGGAGGAAATGGGAATGTTTTTTCTCACTCAAGAGGGACACTGAGGGGCTGGAGTGTGTCCAGAGAAGGGAATGGAGCTGGGGAAGGGGCTGGGGCAGCAGGAGAAGGGTCTGGAGAACTCCTGGGGGGGCTCAGCTGGGAGGAAAGGAGGCTCAGGTGGGACATCAGGAGGAATTTCCTCCTGGAAAGGGTGCACAGGCCTTGGAAAGGGCTGCCCAGGGAGGCTTGGAGTTGCCATCCCTGGAGGTGTCCAGAGAAGGCCTGGAGGTGGCCCTCAGTGCCCTGGGCTGGGTGACAAGGTGGGGATCAGGCACAGGTTGGACTCAAAGGTCTTGGAGAGCTTTTCCAACCTCACTTCCTGTGGGATTCTGGGATTTCCTGCAGGGAACAGAGACTCGTGATGGGATTTTCAAAGCAGGGAGAGTTCCCTTGCAGAAAAGACCAATTTAACCCCAAATTCTCCATTTTATAGGGGTCAGAAGGGGCACTGAGCACGACGTGGTCCTTCCTCTGCTCGTGTCCTCCTCTTTATGGAGATCAGCGACTTCCAGACTTCCTGGACAGAGCCTGCTCTGCTCTCACCACCCACGAACAAACTGCAAACCCTTCACAATGTGCCTGTGAGGGTCTGAGGCTCCGAGCCAAGGGCTGGGATTGCAGAGAGGCTGATCTGCACCCTCAGCCCCAGACAGCTTTTGAAATCAGCCTGGCAGGTGCCCCAAGGTGTGGGGACTGCAGGGCTGAGCCATCCCAGCCACTGGAATGCCACGGGAAGGGGAGGGAGCTGTGGAAAGCAGCTCCCCTCGGCCCAGACAGGCTTGGGAACGATGCCAAAGATAAGGAAAACCAGTGGAAAAACACCAGGACGCCAGCGTGTTTGATGAGCTTTAGGTTTTAATTCAACATCACTGAATATTGATATTTGCTACTGGAGACAGGAGCAGGGAACGAAGAACAAATCCCAATTCCACCGCACTAATGCCACTTGGGGTTCCCAGGAGGAGGGAAAGGGGCCGGAGGGATGAGGCAGGGCCTGTCCAAGCTCAGGGACAGGGGGCAGGAGCAGCTCCGAGCCCTTCACTTCTGCTGCTGCTGCGGCGGCCACTGCACCGGCTGCTTGATCTGCTGCTGCTGCTGCTGGCACGGAACCTGGGCCAGGGGCACCTGCCCCGTGCCGGTGGCCACCGGGCACTGAGGGGTCAGCACCACCACGGGGGTCACGTCCGGCACCGGGGTCACCTCGTGGCACACGACCCCCTCGGAGCCGTGGCAGGAGCGGTTGCTGTCGTGGCAGGAGGAGCTGCCGCCGTGGCAGGAGGAGCTCTCGGAGCTGTGGCAGCCTCTGTTCTCACGGGAGCACATCTTCGGGCTGGGTGAGAGAAGCTTGGAAAGCTGGGAAGGAGAGAAGTTTGGCATTAGGTGCAGGAAGGGCACGGGTCCCATGGCTCCCAGATTCCCCAGCAGGATTTTCCATTCTGCCCGCCCAGTTCCCCCAGTTTGGGGCTTTGTTCCGGCAGTGCTGGATGAGCCTGGACCATCTGAGCACCCCCACGAGTCCCCACAGCAGCCCTGGCCTCTGGTTCTGCTGGGCCCCATGAGCCATTTCCCTGTTCTGCTTTGGACCTTTTCTCTGCTATTTTTCTAACCATTCCCCTGCTATTTTTTGAGCCATTTCCCTGCTCTCCTTAAGCCATTTCCCTGTTATTTTTGAGCCATTTCCCTGTTATTCTTTGAGCCATTTCCCTGTTCTTTCTCAAGCCATTTCCCTCCTGTTTTTTGAGCCATTTCCCTGCTCTCCCTTGAGCCATTTCCCTGTTATTCTTTGAGCCATTTCCCTGCTATTCTTTGAGCCATTTCCCTGTTATTCTTTGAGCCATTTCCCTGCTATTCTTTGAGCCATTTCCCTGCTCTCCTTGAGCCATTTCCCTGCTATTCTTTGAGCCATTTCCCTGCTATTTTTTGAGCCATTTCCTTCTTCTTCCTTGAGCCATTTCCCTGCTCTTCCCTGGCTGCATCCCGGGATGCTCCTGGAGGAGCGGATGCTCCTGGAGGAGCAGATGCTCTGCGTGATGCTGGGATATCCCGCACCAGCAAGAGGCATCTTGGCAAGAATCCCAAAAATCTGGTAGCCTTGAGGGGCCGTGGCACAGCCAGGACTGGTGGCAAAGCCCCAGAAAAATCCACTCCCAAAGGCAGGTGCCCAAAATAATGACAAATTCCTCTGCCTTCCTCCTGCCTCGTGTCCTCTGCTTCCTGCAGACCCAATTTCCTGAGCATTAGGAAAATCATCCATGCATATCCCAACCCCTGCCGAGGATTGCAGGAATTTCAGGGAGGCAAAAAGCATCTGGGATGCTGAGCTGGGAGAGGATCCTGCTGCTCCTTCCTCTCACAGTTTAAATCCTCCTTCTCTGTCGTTTCCTAAATTTCTTCAGGGACATTTTAATACTGTCATCTCCTGAATGTTTTCCAAAGAGCTTAGTAAAGGATTCAGGTTTATAAAAGCAATTAAAATTAATTAAAAGCTTAACCCTGAGGTTTCTTATGAAAGATCAGCCTGCTGTCTCCCATTCATCCCCAAATCCCATTCTTTTCTTTTATTCATTTCCAGTTTGTCCTTTGGATGCTGGAAAGCACCAGAGTAATCCAAATATAACTACAGGTAATAAATCTTGCTTCTCAGCACAGGCAATCCTAATTTTTGGGAGCACAAAGCAGTCCCAGCCACAGAGCCGAGGATTTGGCTCTCAATAACCCCAGGAAATGTCCCCGAAGCAAAGCTCAGCTCAGTGCAGGGAATTCTCATTGGAATTGAAGATTAGCAGGCACTCACCTGGGCTGTGAAGGCTCTGGAGAAGGAGCGGAGCTGAGTGAATGAGCTGCTCTCCCCTCCAAGGACTTTTATACAGTTCCCAAGTCCCTTCCTGAAAATGCAATAACCCCCTGGGGAAAAATGACCAAGGTATTTACAAAACAGCCCCACCCCTAATTACCCACCACCTTCAAAAGCTCCTTCCACCCGATTTCTTTGATTGACTTGTCAGGCTCTGGATTGTCTTCCTCGTCTTACACAGCTTTAATTGCACCCTGCCCCTGGCGGGCTCTGAGTGAAAACCGTGTGGGCGGCCCGGCTGGCTCACCCTCACGGCACGATGAATTTTACGTTGCAAAACGGGTGGCAAAGGTGGTGAGTTTTGGGGTTCCTGTCCTCCCGAAACCTCTCACCTGGAGTCTGCCAGGAAGGAGAGGTCCCAGTGCCCGGTCCTCCCCGACTGGTCTTGGCAGGACTAAAACCTTGGGGCTTTTGTGGAGAAAAACCACCATTCTCAGGTTGCCCCCATAAAAAATGGCAAATTCTTAGAAAGTCCTGGTTGGATATGCTTGGAAAATGTCTTTAAAGCTGTTTTCACCCTGTGAGGCACCTGCAGGTACCAGAACTGAGCTGAGGGTTCCCTCTTTGGCAGGGTCATTTCCCAAAGGAACAAAAACCAGGATGGTGAAGTCTGTGGCCGCTGTGGGAGGCTCTGGCTGGGAGGTGACCTGGCAAACCCAGCTGGTGGCACGGGCCACTGTGGGAAGTGTTGGCTTCTACCTGCGAATTCCCCAAAAATGTAACCAGGTTTCCTCAGCATGAGGAAAAACTTCTCCCCATGGAGGGGGAGAGAGCCCAGGAACTGTTGGAACATCTGGAGTCATTCCAGACTCTCCTGGACGTGTCCCTGTGTCACCTGCTCCAGGTGACCCTGCTGCCCCACTGTTCTAGGATTCTGTGATTGTGAGATCAGGGATTCCGAGCTTCCGTGGTTCCATGGCTCCATGGTTCTGTGATTCCCTACCTGTCTCCATCTACTTGGACATCTACTCCTGGAGTTTCTATCCCACCTGATTTTACGGCCATTCCACCATCACTGACACAGTCACCACCGATTTTCATTGCTGATGTTTTTCCTGGCCAACCCCAAGATGCCCCACAAAGAATTTCTCTGAAAATTTCCATTTTTTCTCATATTTTACTCAGTTTTATTTGCCGGGCTCTGGAGCCGCGATGGGAAATTGGCGCCAACGGAAGCCGCTTGTGCAAACCTTGCACCCGTGAGTAAGCTGTGAGTAAAATGCTGGGTCAGAGACCACGCATCCGAGCTCCCCACGCATCCCCAGCTCCGCCGGCTCTTCCCTGGGGCGGGATGGGAGCACCTGGGTGCAGAGCACTGGGGTGGTGCAATCGTGGATGCAACCATGGCTTCGCAACAGCCCCGGCTTCTCATTTCCCCTCCTGTCCCCCGCCTGACCACGGAATTCCAGCAGGACTCCTGGTGTGTTTTCACTCATTTCCCACCTGAAATCCCTCATGGAGCCACCAGGTTTGGTTGGGCAGAGATGCCCTGAAGCCGAGGGGTGGCTCCCATTTGCTATCACTGAAATAATTCCTGGAGTTTCTATCCAGAGGCGCCAGTTGGCGACTTTCATCCAGAAGCCAGAGCCCTGTTTACTTCTCAGCCTGTTTACCAACAGCTGCAGGAGAGGGACCTTGGTTTGACAAGCACCAACAGGCTCGGGATGAGTCCTGGCTTATCAGAGCTGGGGATGAGTCCTGGCTTATCAGAGTCTGGAATGAGCCGAGGTGTTATCAGGCTTTGGGGTGACTCCTGTGCTATCAGAGTTCCTCACAGGATGACTCGTCCCTGCCCTGTTGCGCAAGGAGAGGGGAGGAAACCTTGGCTGTGCCAAGGATAAAACCCAGCCTGGGACTCGTCCCAGCCTCAGGCTGGAGCTGAGCTCTGGGGAGGGCGGATCAGCTCCAGCTCCTCGTGTCCAACCTTGGGTGCAAACCTGCCCACCCTGGGTTTATTAAATACTGAACCATCCAAACCTTGGGAGTGCCCTTTGATAGGAGCCTCAAGAACCAGGGAATAAGAAATGGGATTTTCAAGTGTTTTCTCTTTTCTCTGTTTTGGGAGGGACTGAAATTTTGAGGTGGTTTTCGGTCACTTGGATAAACACAAATATTTGAAGGCTCCAGGCTTGGTTTTCTGGAATTCTCTGGGAATTTGTTTGAGCTTTCAGAGTTTTTTTGCTCCCTTAATGAAGGAAGGAAACCCACAGAAATATCGATAATGAAGTGGTAGATTTTAGAAATAGAAATAAAAGTGAATAAATGATAACGCTGCCTAATTTTAGAATGGAATTTAATAGGGTGGGTGGCAAAATCTTGTGTAATTGTCTCCACATGATGATCTTATGACACTTTATGTTTGAAGGATCCTGTGGCATCAAACACGGGTTTAGAGCTCAGAGGATTTGGGTCTTTGGTGTTTCAGGGCAAAGTTTTCTGGATTTTTATTGAGTTGAATAAGTCAAAATCCCCCCAGGTGGGTGAAAGCAGGAAGGTAAAAAACAAACAATGCGATTTTATGTTTCATTTTTAAATGGACCCAGATCTACTGGTGTTTTTGTTTTTTTTTTCCCTTCCTAACAAGTATTTGGATGAGTCAAACAACCCCAGAGAAGATTAAATGTTGGGCAAACCCCACGTCCCAACCAGCACTGGAACCGTCCTCTCCCCGTGCCTAATTTAGGGCCTGATCCTATCAAAAAATGCCATGAGCAAGTTTTGGGGAGGAAGCCAAGGAGCTCCTTGGAGTTGCCTCATCCACGAGGTTCTACGTGCTCGAGGTTTCGCCATCCCCGGCAATCTCCGGGGCAGGAGCCAGGAGTTGGTGCTAGGTAAACAACCTTTCACTGCCAGGTCACGCTGTAAATAATAATCAGTTGGAAATCCCCCGGGAGATTGGCAGATCTCCTTGATGAGGCTCGTGGGGGCTCCGTGGGGTGGGAACAGCAGCTCCAGCAAGAGCCAGGTTAAGAGCAGAATCCCAGGGTTCTGGAATGGTTAGGGTTGGGAGGGAGATCTCCTGAGGGAGCAGGGGGAACAGGGACACGTCCAGGTGGGGTTGGGATGTCTCTGGAAGGGGACACTCCACTCCTTCCCTGGGCAGCTGTTCCAGGGCTCTGCCTCCTCCATGGAAATAAATTCTCCCTCTTGCTGAGGTGGAATTGGGGTTTGGTTTATCCTTGTCCTGTCATTGGGCACCACTGGGAAGAGTCTGGCAACACCTGAACTCCTCTGGCAGTTGAAAGTGATGTATTTAATTGTATTAACATAAAATTTACATTTAAATTGGGTGTAAAATACACATTAAAAAGGTCCTTTGTGTTGTGGAGATTCCTTGAGGATCCATTTGCATTTTGAGTGAAGGAGTCAGACATGAAAGAAATCATCCCAATATTGAAACTACCCACAGACTGTGAGGTTTTATTTTCCAACCCGTGATCCAGAGGAGATGGAGAAAAGAATCTTTTCCCATCACCACAGCACAAACCCCTTTTTTCAGCAGCTCCTGGAGGACTGTTGTCATCACAGCCCCACGCGAGGAATGCGGAGCTCTGTGATGCAGTGACACCGTCGGGGGGGCAGAAAATTCCACTGTGGCACATCCAGGGGCACTTTTGGGATGTGGGAGAGGCTGCTGGGCCAGTCACTTCTTCTGGATGGGGGGCAAGTGGGTGCTCTGCTTGCACTGCTGGGTCTTGATGGGAGGGACCACCACGGGACATTTCTGCTGCACCACCTGGGCGCATCCCCCGCCCACAGGACCGAGCTCCGGGCCGGGGAACGCCCCACTTCCATATGCCTCATATCCATACCCTCCCCCGTAGTACCCTGAGCCCTCAGAGACCCCCCCAGTGCTTAGGGTGTCACTCAGGGGTGCAGAGTATCCATACCCAGCCCCTGGTCCCTCAGCCATTCCCGAATTCCCTCCGTGGTAGACGGATCCTCCACCTCCCCCTGCGCTGCTGATGACCGGCCCCACGTCCTCACTGCCGTACCCCATTCCCACTCCGGAGCCATAGACCGGGACCGTCCCCACCATGGGGTCCCAGCCAGACGTCACCCCACAGTCCCCACTGCTGACCACGAGGGACCCGTCGGTGTCACACGAGAACCTCCCTGAGATGCTGTAGGGGGCTGGTGCTGGCGGGGGCGGGCAGGACGAGGGTCTCCGGGTGTAGGTGACCGAGCCTTCCCTGCTGCAGGAGAAGGAGGCGCGGCCGTGGCGGTTGGTGAAGGCCCCGGAGCAGAAGCCGCCGTGGCTCAGGGAGATCTCCCGGCTGTAGCCCCGGTTCCGCCGGGAGCATTTCCGCCTCAGACAGTGGTAAAGCTGGAAGAGGAAAGGGAAACGTCCCCAAATTTGCGCCGTTTTGCTTCGTGTTGGCGCCAGGGCAGGTGGGGAGGTGCCAGGTGGTGTGGTCAGGGACTGGGGCAATTCCAAGCTTTGAAACTGAGCTGTTGGAGAATCATGGAATTGTGGGGTGGTTTGGGTTGGAAAAGACCTTAAAGCTCATCCAATGCCACCCCCTGCCATGGGCGTGGACACCTTCTGCTAGACCAGGTTGCTCCAAGCCCCTATCCTTCAAATCCAAGCATATCTGGGCTCTTCCTGGGATAGCTTTCCTCTTTCTACCTCTATTTTCAGAGAATCCAAAAGCTGAAATATGTTCTGAATCCAAAATCTGAAATACAGAATCTGAAATGTATTATTTTCCCCTCCAAGAACTGCCATGGCTTTCCCCACTCATTTTCATGTCCACAGAGCTGCAAAAACACTGAGGATCATCCTAGTTTCTGTTCCTCAGTTGTTGCAAGAGTGATGGATCAAAGTTTCCACCCTGGCTCTGTTACTGCAGCCCCAAAATTCTTTCATAGAAGGCGATTGGGCCAGTCACAGGGGCTCGTGGCCATTCTGAGGTCCAGCTCAGGGTTGTTATTAAATGATATAAAAATGTGTCCTGCACATTCAAACCCACAGAGGTTGTGCAGTCCCCACGTGCCGGCCACACCACAGACCCACCCGGGTTTTTACCCTGCTCATCCTTCTGCATCCCACTCTGGTGCCTTGATTTCACCTTTCTCTGCAGGGATTGGACCCCGAATGGAGCAGGAGCCCACCCAGATCCCGAGGATTTGGCTCAGGCAGAGGGGTCCTGCTGCCAGCACCAGCCAAAGTATCAAATGAGCCGCATCCCATGACTAGGAAAGGATAAAATCCCAGAAAAAACCCCCAGACTTACCCTCTTCAGCCATCGGAAACACATTTAGAAGGTAAAAGTCGACTGAATGAGGAGCTTAAACAGCCTCAGGAACATTTATATGGCGTTTAACATGTATGGGAAGTGAGACACCCTCGGGAATGAGAAGGATTTATTTACCGAACTGCGATTTCAGTGTTTGCTTTGACTCCCGATCCATATCTCCCTTCACACCGCTCATTTCGCTGCTGTAATTGTTACTTCTGCGTAATGAGCCTATTCCTGTGCCCCTGCCCTGGGCTACGCAGGAATCCTCCGGCCCCCAGCCCCGGGGGAGGTGGGTGGGGGTGTGGGTTTAGGAGAATGCGCGGCGAGAGCAGGGACAGTGGGGCACAGGGGAGGAACAGCTCCCAAAGCTCTGGTGACAATCTGATCCCTCCCCGGTGGCTCCAGGGGGAACTTTTTCCGAGGAAAACATTTGCATATGAACCAGAAGGCCGCTCAAAGTGATTGATGCCCTAAGTGGGAATTTTGCAAGGGTGCTGGAGGTGCTCAAAGAGAGCTTAAAGGCAGAATTTGCGGAGGCGTGAATGTCCCGATGTTTAAACCCAGCCGGGCTGGATTACGCTTTAATGAGGGATTATGCCTCCAGATCCCTCCCTTCCTTTTTCATCTCCTTCCTCTGGCTTGGAAAGAGCACCGGGGCCTGGTGGGGGTCGCAGACCCCGGCTGCTCGAGGCTGGACCGGCTCCGGGGAGTTCTGCTGCGGGGACAGAAAGTCCCAGCTTTGGCCAAAGCCCCATCCCCGGGCAGAAATACGTGCGTGGGGCGGGGGGATGCCAAGGCAGGGTGCAAATCCTGGGGAGGGGGGATTTGAGGCCGGGAGGAAGATTTGGAGCAGCCTGAGGGATTTGATGCTGGTTTTATTCCTGCCTGGCCAACCCGGGGCTGCGTTGGCTGGTCCGAAGGTGAGTCTTCCCTCTGGGTACAGATCCTGGAATTCCAGAATCCTTGAGGTTGGGAAAGCCCTCCCAGACCATCGAGTCCAGCCTGTCCCCTCTTTGTTAGCCAGCCCAGAGCACTGAGTGCCCCATCCAGTCCTTCCTTGGACACCTCCAGGGATGGGGACTCCAAACCTCCCTGGGCAGCCTCATCCAAGGCCTGACCACCCTTTCCATGAGGAAATTCCTCCTGGTGTCCACCCTGAGCCTCCCCTGGAACAGCCTGAGGGTGTTCCCTCAGCTTGCTGCAGGAAGGGGGAGGATGGCAAGGCCGTGGATGTTGTCATGGATGTTTTATTGTCCACCTGGGGCATCACCAGCTGCTGTTGGGTCATCCCTAATCCCTGCTCTTCCCGACTGAGCCTGGTGGGCCTGGTCACATCTCCCATCAGGTCCACAGAGGTGGTCATTGTGTGCTGGCACCTCAGAGGACACAGAGTGACTGCACCATGCCCAGGCACCAAAGGGTTGTTGGTGCTGTGGTTCCTTCGAATTTTGGGGTCTTCTGTTCCTCCCTCACAGAGCCCAGGTGGAAAATGAAGGTGCAAAAACTTCTGGGACAATAAACCGGCTGGCTTTGAAGTGAAACATCTCATCAGAGACATTTCCACATCCCAAGACCATGAAGTGCAGGTTGGTAGTGCAAGAAAGAAATGAACTCCCAAAAAAAGTGGCAGATTTGAGCAATTGTAACATTTATTTATTGGGTGTAAAAAGTGGCAGAACATTATCAAAGGCACCCCAACACCAGGAGCAGGGCACACATGGTAATCCTGAAGATCTCGCACGAGGATGCAGTGTCCAGGGGACAGGAGAGGACATGCTGGGAAGGACCAGGCAGCAGAGCCAGGGCTGGAGGCAAGGAGGAGCCGTGGCAGGGACTCAGAACCAGAGCTGCCCAGGGCTGTTACTTCTGCTGGCCGTAGGGCCAGTAGGAGCTCTGCTTGGTCTGGTGGGACACCACGCTGGGGATGACAATGGGACATTTCTGCTGCGAGGAATCTCCTCCGCCACCTCCAGAGCTGATGATGATGGTCTGGCCTGAGGAGCCACCGCTGCATCCTCCTCCCATCCCATAGCTGGATCCTCCACCGCAGCATCCGGAGGATCCACCACTGCCTCCACCTCCAATGATGGTCTTCCCTCCTGAAGAGCCACCACCGTACCCTCCACCCATGCCATATCCTGAAGATCCTCCACTGCAGCATCCAGAGGAACCACCACTACCTCCACCTACAATGATGCTCTTTGATCCCGAAGATCCACCACCGTATCCTCCTCCCATCCCATAGCTGCCCCCACTGCAGCATCCAGAGGATCCTCCACTGCTTCCCTCTCCCATTATGATCTTGGTTCCTGAAGACACACCACCACATTCTCCACCCATCTCATATCCTGAAGATCCTCCACCACAGTATCCAGAGGAACCTCCACCTACAATGATGCTCTTTGATCCCGAAGATCCACCACCGTATCCTCCTCCCATCCCATAGCTGCCCCTGCTGCAGCATCCAGAGGAACCTCCACTACCTCCTCCTCCAATGATGGTTTTTGATCCTGAAGATCCACCACCGTAGCCTCCTCCCATCCCATAGCTGGATCCTCCACCACAGCATCCAGAGGAACCTCCACTACCTCCTCCTACAATGATGGTTTTTGATCCTGAAGATCCACCACCGTAGCCTCCTCCCATCCCATAGCTGGATCCTCCACCACAGCATCCAGAGCCACCTCCGCCTCCAATGATGCTCTTTGATCCTGAAGATCCACCATATCCTCCTCCTATCCCGTAGCTGGATCCTCCACCACAGCATCCAGAGCCACCTCCGCCTCCAATGATGCTCTTTGATCCCGAAGATCCACCACCATATCCTCCACCCATCCCATAGCTGCCCCCACTGCAGCATCCAGAGGAACCTCCACTGCTTCCCCCTCCAATGATGCTCTTTGATCCTGAAGATCCACCATATCCTCCTCCCATCCCATAGCTGGATCCTCCACCACAGCATCCAGAGGAACTTCCGCCTCCAATGATGCTCTTTGATCCCGAAGATCCACCACCATATCCTCCACCCATCCCATAGCTGCCCCCACTGCAGCATGCAGAGGAACCTCCACTACCTCCACCTCCAATGATGCTCTTTGATCCTGAAGAGCCACCACCGTATCCCCCTCCTATCCCATATCCAGAGGAGCCCCCACTGCAGCAGGATCCACCTCCTCCACCACCAGAGCTGATGATGACTTTGCCAGAGCCCCCTCCGCCCCCACAGCAGGCGGAGCCTTGGGACTGGTAACTGGAGGAGCCGCTCCCGTGGCAACCGGAGCCCCCGCTGTGGCACCCGCTGGACTGGGAGGACATCCCATGGCAGCCTCCGGAGCTTTGTCTGGAGCACATCTTGGAGCAGTGACCCTGCAAGGAACAGAGCTGTCAGAAGGGAGAACCTTGGAGATGCAGCTGAGCCTTCCCAGCAGACAAAGAAAGGAGTTCCCAGGACTTGCCCTGTTTGTCCCATCTTCTGCAGCCCTACTTTAAACTCCCACCCTGAGACCTGCCGTGACATCCCAGGGAGCTCTCTGCAGGTCACAGCAGCTCCAGGAACCCTCTGCGTGCAGGAAGGTTGGGAACGCTTCCCGAGGTTTGCACACACGTTCTGACACGCCTAAAAAATGGTGTGGATCCTTCTGGATGTCTCACACTGACTCAGCAGCTGAAAGTTCAGCTTCCACGGTTCCACCTGCAACGCCCCTGTCTAAGGAAGGGAGTTCTGTTGGCACCTCCAGTTGGTTTTTGGTGGAGCCACCACGGTTCAAAGAACACCCAAAGACAAACTGGTGGAGGGATTTCCCTCTGTAGAGGTTCCAGAAGTTTCCGTGTCCACGGGCTTACCTTCAGTGCTGGTGGGAACGTCGTGATGCTTGGTGTGGGTTGAGTGAGGAGCCCTGGGATAGCTGAGCTTTTATACTGGCTGCATCGTGCTCCCGAGGGAAGTGAGACACCCTGAGGAATGCTGAGAGATTTATTGACAGAGCTTGGCCTCAGCTGCCTCCTTCCTTGACTCACTTGCAGCAGAGGTGATGTGAAGGAGGCGCATCAGCCCCGTTCCGTACTGCTAATTCCGCTTAATGATTCCCTTCCGGGAGCCTCGCTCCGAAATTTTGGGACAAACGACATCTGGGGGTCTGTTTTGGGGGGCCCCAATGTGTTTCTGTTGGGATGGAGCTCCCTGCGTGCTCAGGACAGAGTAGGGACTGAGCAGACGCCAAATGGAGTGAGTTGGAGACAGAGGGTGATGGAAGGACCAGGATAAAGGATGTGCTTGAGCAGAGTCACAGAGAATTTTGGAGAATTCCCTCAAGGACTGGCAAGATGGGGAGCAGGAGCACATCCATCCTGCTGGGAAAGGCCAGAAGTGCCACCCCAATGGAGTTCCCTGCTTTGGAGCTGCCCAGATCTGTGTCAGAGGACGCTGTGAGGGTGACAGTGACAAAGGGGACTTTTCTCTCCAGTCTTTTGTGACCCCAAGGTGGAAGTGGCTGTTGGATTTCCACATAGGTCTGTGCTCAGCTCCAGCTTCCAGGAGTCTCAGTCTCCAGGCTGGAGCAGGGAGAACCTTGGAATCCTTCTGTTCTCAAAGTTGCACTTGAAGGCCATCAAGACCTGACCTTTGAACTCCAGGATGTTAAACACCCCCTCCACCTCAACAGGACCCATTTCTGAGGGTCTTCAGTGGCCACCCCACCCACACCTGAGCAGGGGAGTCACCTGGATATGTTCCCTGCTGGAGTATGACAGTTTGTGAGCACAGCTGTCCCAGCACCAGCTCTGTGTCATGCGTGTTTGGAGCCTGACAGCAGCATCCGCCCTCCCGGGACACTGAGTAGAGGAAGGACTAATAGGGATTTTGGCTGTGGGGACGAGTGACAGCAGCAGCAGGTCCCAGCTGTCACCATGAACGTGACTTTGAACACGCACACGTGACACCCTTGGGATGGGGACAGAGCCACCAGCAGTGGGGACACACGTGCAGGGGCTTCCTTTGTTCAGCTTTGGAGTTCCTCCCGTGGCTTTATCTCTGTTCTCATCTCCAGATCTGAGGTGTCACCGCTGCTCTGGCTCCCAGCTCTGATATGTGGGTGTTGTACTCCTGAGGATCTCACCACCTTGATCCCTTCCGTGCCTTCAACCTGTAGCCCCACTGCAGCATTAGGACTCAGGATTAGCCAGACTCAGGATTAGCAGCTCATTGGCACAGAGGGACACCCAGCATGAGCAGCTCGTCCTAACCCAGGCATGAGGAAAGGCCGTGGAGGTTTTTGGAGGGGTGGTGAGAGGAGCTCCTGCAAACCACAGAGTGTGGAGATCCCAGGACAGGACCCCTGGGAGCACTGGACCTGTAGCCCATGGATTTGTTTGCCAGAGGTTCAGGAAAAGCGTGGCTGGAGCACAAGGTCAGCACTACCAAAACCTCTCCAGGTCAGGGAGAAGTTTGGATACCTGTGTTGGGTAAAGGGAAAGGGGGATGCAAAAGGTTTCGAGGCCACGTTCTCAAGTTCTATGATGCTCTGCTGGGCCCTTTTCCCTGCAGTCCTGGAGCCCTCGGGAGGGGCTGGCAGGTCATGGTGCTTCTTCATCGCCTCACTGCAAACACCTCGGTGGATGGTTGATACGAGAGAGGACGAATCCCTGGCCAGATCCTTCCCACCAGATTCCCTTAGGCACAGTGATGCTGACAATGTGGGGCACAATCCTGGAGAAGAACTCTCCAGTTTTCTCCAAAAGTCAGGAATCTGTCAGTCGTGATCCCTCAAGAGTTTCATGGCCGATGATCCCTGTAATTCCTAGTTTTGTTTCCTCCCTACCAGGTATGTTTGTGAGGTGAACAAAAGCCCTCTGGGCTTAAAGTTAAAGTTTACTGGACTCAAGACTAATCCCACCAGTTCCAAAGAGGACTTTGGGAGTCCTTTTTGAGAGGATTTTCCCGCTTTGAGAGGAAAGCCAACTGTCTCTGGGCTGCATCCAAAGGAGAGTGGGCAGGATGGTGAGGGAGGGGTTTTTCTGCTCTGGTGAAATCCCACTGGGAATGCTGTGTCTAGTTCTGGTGTCCCCAACATAAGAAGGACATGGAATTGTTGGAGCAAGTCCAGAGGAGGCCATGAAGTTGATAAGAGGAGCCCTTCCCCCATGGAGCCAGGCTGGGAGGGTTGGGAATGTTCTGCCTGGAGGAGAGGAGGTTGTGTGGAGACCCCAGAGCCCCTCTCAGGATCTGCAGGGGCTCCAGGGAAGCTGGAGAGGGACTTTTCCTCAGGAACTGCAGGGACAGGACACAGGGAATGGGTTCAGGATGAAAGAGGAGAAAATTAGGTTGGATATAGGAAAGATCTGTTGATGTGCACCTGCTCCAGCACTGGAGGCCGGAGAACATTTCCCAGCAGAATGCTTTGCATGTTTTACTCATTTTTTTGGGAAGCAAACTGACAAAGGAGAAAAGCAACCTCACAAACCAGTTCTGTCCGTGCACAGAAATCTTTATTTCCCATCACATTTATGGCACAGAGGAGCCACCTGGGAGTTCACAGCACAGGGATGCAGCACCAAGGGAACACAAGGGATGGGGATGTGCTGGGGAAAAACTTGGAGGGCAAAGACTCGGCTGTTCCTGATGGGAGCCGGACTGCCCAGGGCTGTTACTTCTGCTGGCAGGGCCAGTGGGAGCTCTGCTTGGTCTGGTGGGACACCACGCTGGGGATGACAACAGGACATTTCTGCTGCGAGGAGCCTCCTCCGCCACCTCCAGAGCTGATGATGATGGTCTGGCCTGAGGAGCCACCGCCAGATCCGCCACCGCAGCATCCGGAGGATCCGCCACCACCTCCTCCTCCCATGATGATCTTCCCTCCTGAAGAGCCACCACCAGATCCTCCTCCGCAGCATCCAGAGGATCCTCCACCGCCTCCACCTCCCATCATGCTCTTTGAGGAGCCACCACCAGATCCGCCACCACAGCATCCGGAGGATCCANGATGATGATGGTCTGGCCTGAGGAGCCACCGCCAGATCCGCCACCGCAGCATCCGGAGGATCCGCCACCACCTCCTCCTCCCATGATGATCTTCCCTCCTGAAGAGCCACCACCAGATCCTCCTCCGCAGCATCCAGAGGAGCCTCCTCCTCCACCGCCAGAGCTGATGATGATCTTCTGGGCTGATCCCCCACTGCCACCACTGGATCCGCCACCGCAGCATCCGGAGGATCCACCACCGCCTCCACCTCCCATCATGCTCTTTGAGGAGCCACCACCAGATCCGCCACCACAGCATCCGGAGGATCCACCACCACCTCCACCTCCCATGATGATCTTCATCCCAGAAGAGCCACCACCGGATCCTCCTCCGCAGCATCCGGAGGATCCACCACCACCTCCGCCGCCCATCATGCTCTTTGAGGAGCCACCGCCGGATCCGCCACCGCAGCATCCAGAAGAACCTCCACCACCTCCACCTCCCATGATGATCTTGGTTCCTGAAGATCCACCACCTCCTCCCATGCCACCTCCACCGCAGCATCCGGAGGATCCTCCACTACCTCCACCTCCCATCATGCTCTTTGAAGATCCACCACTGGATCCGCCACCGCAGCATCCGGAGGATCCACCACCGCCTCCACCTCCCATCATGCTCTTTGAAGAACCACCACTGGATCCCCCTCCGCAGCATCCGGAGGAGCCTCCTCCTCCTCCTCCTCCCCCACCAGAGCTGATAATGATCTTCTGGGCTGATCCTCCGGAGGATCCTCCACCGCAGCAGGATCCGCCTCCTCCCCCGCTGGAGGAGCCCTGGGACTGGTAACTGCCCCGGCAGCAGCAGCAGCAGCCGCAGCCGTGGCACCCGCTTTGTCTGGAGCACATCTTGGAGCAGTGACCCTGCAAGGAAAAGCTTTTTACTCCAGGGCAGCCACCAGTTCTCACAAGAATTTCCCAAGGCCTGTGAGCCCAGTCCAGCCCAACACCACTTTGTAGTGTCCAGGATCATCTTTTAAAGACTTTTATCCCAAAGTTGTCCCATCTCCTTATCCCAAAGCCATTCCATCTCCATCTCAATGCTGATGAGAGACAACCTTCAGCAGCACGGGCTGATCCTGCTTCTGTTTGGTCCGGTGGGACCAAGGCATCCACAAGAGATTTAAATTCATCCCAGCAACTTCCCTGCCGTACCACTGCCACCCACCAGATGTTTTTTCCCAAAACTTTTGCATTTTGGAAGCAGGAAAATAAGAGAAGAATCCCTCCCTTGGGCAGACCTGGACTTACCCTTCTCGGCTCTGACCACGGACACCTCAGGGCAAAGCTGAGCGAATGAAGCACCCTGAGATCCACCAACTTTTATACCGTTTTTCCTGAGTGGGAAGTGAGGCATCCGAAGGAATGGTGATAGGTTTATTTACAAAACAGACTCTCCTCCTCCTTCCCACTTGTCCTGACTCACTGGATGTGGACGATGCCTCTCCCGTGCATCACTTCCTCGGCTGCCCTGCATCCATGGCAGGTCCCACACGTGAGCTCGGCTCCCGCGGTTGAATTCCCGGGTAGGATTCTGGGGCTCCAGTAGGATTCTGGAGGTTGCCACCCTCCACTCCAGCCGGGAGATGCCGCTGGTGACCGACACCAGAAGGGGCTGGGGAGCCTTGTTTGATTGAGTGTTACACACTGGAGGAACAGGGGGGATTGGTGGGGTGTCAGTGCAGGGCCGGGAGTTGGACTTTGGTGATCCTTGGGGGTCCCATCCCCCTCAGGATATCCTGTGACTCCATGATCCTGTGACTGTGGAGATTCCCAGAAGAACAGGGGTGGGACTGGTGTTTCTGGGGTACCACAGGAATCTCCCATGGCTATGGGTAATTTCCCACCACAGCAAAGAAGGGTTGATGGGGATTTTTGTTTGATTCCCCCACTCAGGAGAGAGCCGAGGTCAGGCAGGCCCCACCACTTTAAGTGATGGAGATGGAGGGGTACCAGATCCAACATCCTCCCTGTGCAGCAGCATCTCCATGGATATGGACCAAAAGGATGAATTCCTGCCCATTTTGGGGGTGACTCCGGCATTTCTGAAGAAGCAACAAGATTTGAGGCTGTGCTGTGCTCCTGCTGCACCCTGAGAATTTCTGTAATTTGGATCCTGGTTTTCTTGGTCCTGGGCCATTTCTGGGTGCAGGGATTTCTGACAGCACCATTCCCACCCCCCTGAAGTGGGACCCCAGACTCTGGCTTTGCTCTGTGCCAGCGATGTCAGTGCTTGTGCAGTTCCCAGCTGCTGGAATTTTAGCACCCTCAATGACTTCCCATAATAAAATCCCAGGAAACTCAGCTACTCCAGTGCAACACTGGCTGGAGGGGCTCATCTGGATGTGTTTTGAGGTGTTTGCCTCACGGAGGTCCCCACGGGGGCGAGGGCAGAGGGTGGAGGGACAGGAGAAGCCGTTACGGCCGTGGGTCACTCCTGTTTCTCCTGGGACAATTCCAGGTGTCCGTCACCTGCCTCCCATAGACCAATTACGAGGTTTAATTCTCTTTCCCTGCTAATTGCCGGAGTAGACCACATCAAAGAGATCGCTCCCCACAGGGAAACTCCCTCTGAAGAATGAGGAAATCCCCAGGTGTCCCAGCCTGAGCATCCCAGCCCTTGGAAGGGCCTTGCTGGAGTCCTGCCTCTGATTCCACTGAGAGCTGGAAAAGTGTTGGAGAACTTAATTTCTCTTCCACTTAGAGCACCAGGAGCTTCTGCACCACCTCAGGACAGGCCTGAGCTTCTCTCACCCCATAACTGCACCTTGAAATCCTTCATAGCTGAATTTTGTCATCTTCTCTCTCTGACCTCACTCAGAATTTTCTTGGGCATCACCAGGATTTTGGTGAGGCAGAGAGACCCCAGTGATCAACTCTGTGGTACCTTCTCTGACAGGCAAGTCAGGATCATCATCATCATCAAGAGACATTAAAAAATGACCCGAGAATACTTGGTGAATCCAAAATCTCTTCTACTGGTGGGGTTTCAGTGCAGTTTTGCTCGGGAGCTTTATTGCAACAGCACTGGAATCAAACCAGGGATGGAAATAAAGCAACCGAAGCCGGAAAATCCAACCACTCACACACTGAACTCTCTAGAACTGCAAGTTTTATTGTCTGGTGCAAGCACTTGAAAATTGAGGCAGGAACAGGCACACGGAACAAGCCTGGCTGGAATTACGGATGCACACCAGAGGTTCAGGTCAGAACATTCCCAGGGGAAGGGAGAAGAGAACAACGCAAATAATCTTAAATTTAATAGAGGAGGAAATGTCAGGCATCTTCATATCTTGTTCTTCCTTGGTGGCAGAGTCCTTCTGGCAGCCACTACTTGCGCTTGGTCTGCGGTGGCCAGCAGATGGGCTGGGTCTGCTGCTGCATGGACATTCCTCCAGAGCTGGAGGAGCCACCTCCACCTCCACCTCCACCACCGCCCCCAATGATTATGACAGGACCTTGGCCCTGGTGGCCTGAGCCTCCTCCACCTCCTCCTCCTCCTCCACTGCCTCCCCCAATGCACACAGGGCCTTGGCTTTGCTGCCCTGAGCCTCCTCCTCCTCCACCACCACCACTAATGATGATGGGACCTTGGCCCTGGTGGCCTGAGCCGCCACCTCCTCCTCCTCCACTGCCACCTCCAATGCAGATGGGACCTTGGCCCTGGTGGCCTGAGCCGCCACCTCCTCCTCCTCCACTGCCACCTCCAATGCAGATGGGACCTTGGCCCTGGTGGCCTGAGCCGCCACCTCCTCCTCCTCCACTGCCACCTCCAATGCAGATGGGACCTTGGCCCTGGTGGCCTGAGCCGCCACCTCCTCCTCCTCCACTGCCACCTCCAATGCAGATGGGACCTTGGCCCTGGTGGCCTGAGCCGCCACCTCCTCCTCCTCCACTGCCACCTCCAATGCAGATGGGACCTTGGCCCTGGTGGCCTGAGCCGCCACCTCCTCCTCCTCCACTGCCACCTCCAATGCAGATGGGACCTTGGCCCTGGTGGCCTGAGCCGCCACCTCCTCCTCCTCCACTGCCACCTCCAATGCAGATGGGACCTTGGCCCTGGTGGCCTGAGCCGCCACCTCCTCCTCCTCCACTGCCACCTCCAATGCAGATGGGACCTTGGCCCTGGTGGCCTGAGCCTCCTCCACCACCACCTCCTCCACTAATAACGATGGGACCTTGGCTTTGTTGCCCACCACCACCACCTCCTCCTCCACCACTGCCCCCTCCAATGCAGATGGGACCTTGGCCCTGGTGACCACCGCCACCTCCACCTCCACCACCACCGCTGCCTCCGCCAATAATGATGATCCCTTTGCCCTGCTGGCCTGAGCCTCCACCTCCACCACCACCACCACCTCCTCCATCTATGCAGATGGGACCTTGGCCTTGGTGCCCTGAACCTCCTCCTCCTCCTCCACCACCACTAATGATGATGGGACCTTGGCCCTGGTGGCCTGAGCCGCCACCTCCTCCTCCTCCACTGCCACCTCCAATGCAGATGGGACCTTGACCCTGGTGCCCTGAACCTCCTCCTCCTCCTCCACCACCACTAATGATGATGGGACCTTGGCCCTGATGCCCTGAACCTCCTCCTCCGCCGCCTCCACCCCCTCCAATAATGATGGGACCTTGGCTTTGTTGCCCTGAGCCCCCTCCACCTCCTCCTCCTCCTCCAATAATGCAGATGGATCCTTGGCTCTGCTGGCCGCCTCCTCCTCCTCCTCAACCTCCTCCTCCTCCTCCCATGCCACCCCCACCGATGCAGATGGGACCTTGGCCTTGGTGGCTTGAGCCACCACCACCACCACCACCACTAATAATGATGGGACCCTGACTTTGTTGACCACCACCTCCTCCTCCTCCCCCACCTATGCAGATGGGTACATGGCACTGGTGGTCAGAACCTCCTCCCCCGCCGCCTCCACCCCCTCCAATAATGATGGGACCTTGGCTTTGTTGCCCTGAGCCCCCTCCACCTCCTCCTCCTCCACCTCCTCCTCCTCCTCCAATAATGCAGATGGATCCTTGGCTCTGCTGGCCGCCTCCTCCTCCTCCTCCACCTCCTCCTCCTCCACCTCCACAGGAGGTTGATGCCATGTGAGTCTGATAAATGATCCCACCACCGCCACCGCTGCCACCGCCGCCACCGCCGCAGCAGCCGCCTCCTCCTCCTCCTCCATGGCAGGATGATCCCTGGCTCTGGTATCCTCCTCCACCGCTGCTGTGGCAGCATCCTCCTCCACCTCCTCCGTGGTGGCAGCAGCAGCCACAGCCGCCGCCACTGCTGTGGCACCCTCCGGACTGCTCGGACATCCCTTGGCCGTCGCCCTTCTGCTGGTGGGACCCCATGGTCTGTGTGATGGGAGTCCTGTAGGAGAGACAAAAACCAGGCCTGAGCACTTCCAGAGGGAGGGAAAGCTGTGTTACTGGGCCACCCCATCCTCTTCCAACAGGGAATTGTCTTCTCTTCCCTTTTTGCTCCTTCCGCCGCCTCTGACTGATGCAAAAATTGTCAACTCAAGAAAGTAATGAATTAAACTGAAAACCCGTGAAGTTTTTAGCTTATTCCATCTACACAGCCTCCTTATCCAGATATAACTGGATAACCTTATCCAGATATAACTGTTCTTTGTTTTTTATCTAGGACAACAATTATTCCTTAATAGTTCCCTCTTGCAGCAGGTGTGTCACTGCAGAGGCCATGGTACCCCAAAATTACCCTCATCCAAATGTGGTTTGGGAATTGTGAAAGGGCTGCACTGCTCAGGGACAGGGATTAATATTCCCTGGCCGCAGGAAAGAAGCCGGCTCGTCATTTGCATAACAATAACTCCACTGTACTTTGAAATTCTTCAATCCCGCTTTCAAAGGGGCTCAGTGTTTCGGAAGAGGAACAGCCTGTGGAAAAGTTGTCAGAGATGCAAAAGAAGGGGGGGAAAAAAAGCCCAAAACTTCAGCAGCTCCAGGGCAGCACTTGCAGGGTTTGATGTGTGTCTGTCCCCGAGGGATGCTCTGAAGTTTGAGCTCTTCTTTAGCACTTAATCCCCACCCCAGCCACGTCCTCGTCTGCCGGCGGCGGGAATTGATGTTCCTGTGATGGGAAGGGACCGCTCTGAAAGGAAAAGATCAGCAGGATCTGCTGTCCAAACGACTCCTCCAAGAAATGAAGTGTTTAAAAGAAGCCCCTTCCCCACCCAGATAAAAGAGGAAAGAGCCCCACTTTGTGTTTCTGGTCCTTTGCTTCCCACTCTTTGTGGAGTACCTGCAAACCCTCTTTTTCCTGCCCTTTCCCTCAAGGTTTGTTTTCCAGGAATATTCAGGAGTTGTGTGTGTGTGTGTATGGTGGCACCATGCGGTGCTGGGCCCAGAGAAATCCAAGGGGCTCCAAACCCCAGAGTTTCCATGTCCCAGCTCTCTCCTTTTCCTGTGTGGTTACACGATCCCTGAACTGGTAGGAAAAAACCAAAAAATAACGGCAAATAAAGAGGAATTTTTGAACCATGAAACCCAAAAGCCACATTTAACCCCACATTTCCACTTCAGCATTCCAAGCCTAATCAGCCAAATTAATTTCCGTCAATAGCGTGTAATCTCTTACCGTGTCCCACCGCACGAACCAGTGGAAAGGAGTCAACGGGACTGAAGGAACGTGGTGTGGGAGAACTTTTATATAGGATCTGGTCCTCCTCTTGGAAAGAAACAATGATTGATTTATTTACAGCCAAGCCCAGCCCCGACTGCCCACTTACTTCGCATAATCTCGGGCTCAGTCATTGCAGAGATCGCTATCGCCCTTCCTTCCACCACCTCTTTTGTTGTTGGGGGTGTTAAAATTATTGGATGGCTCCACCTACTCTGAGCAAAGTGAGGAAACACCGAAAACCAGCCACATTTTCAGCATAAACAAGTGATTTTTGATTTTACGCCCCTCTCTAGAAAAGTGCAGCATTCCAGAGAGGGGAAACCTGGGGTAGTTTTATCTTTATGGATGCGGGGAATTTATTTCTCATTCTAGAAAATATTTCTGAGCTGCCAGAGGTGGCCCTGGCGTGTCATTAGGGCGTGATGCAACCCAGGCTGTGGATTATATGTTCCTGATGACACCCACGTTATTGCCAGGGACACGTTGGGCTCTGATGAGTCCGAGGAGCTGCAGCTCCCCAAAAACACAACAAATGCCTCCAGAGCCAGAGGTTGGAGTGATGCAAATCCGGGAGGCTCCAGGTGATTTACAGCCCTTGGAGGGTTTGACCTACAGAGAAGTGGAGGGAAGAAGCCCAAAGAAGCCCAAAAAAGCCCAAAGAAGGAGTGAAATAGTCCTTGGGGAGATTTGGAGAAAGGCTGAGGGAGTTGGGGCTGCTCAGCCTGAGGAAGTTTTGGGGTGACCTCACTGTGGCCTTCCAGGACCTGAAAGGGCTACAAGGAGCACAGGGAGAGATTTTTCCAAGGGTTTGGAGCAACAGAAGAAGGGGGAATGGGTTAGAACTTGAAAGAAGGGAGATTTTGGGTGGATATGGGGAAGAAATTGTTCCCTGTGAGGGTGGTGAGACCCTCACCCCTGGACTGCANAATATATATATAAACATTTTTATCAGGAAATTTTTTGAAAGTCTCTTCCCCACATCACTCCCAAGGGATGCTCACACACACCTGGCTGTAGGAGGATGAGCAGGCGAGTGGGTAGAGTCAAATACTCACCAAAAAAAGTTCAATTAAAAAATAAAAAACCCCCAAAATCCCCAATAATTGCTTTGTTCAATAAATAAACAGAGCAAAAAAGTGAAATAAAATAAAAGTCACCTCCCCTTCCCACCCAACCTTTCCCGAAATTTGGTTCCATATTTCCCACAAAACCGAGGGAAAAAAATTAATTTTAATTGAATTTAAATTTGAATTTAAATTTAAATTTAAATTCAGGAACACCCAGCTCCCAAGGGGAATGTCCAGGCCCCTCCATGGACTGGGAGGAAAGTGGGGCAGGGAAGGGAGAGGTGAAGGGATTCTGTGCAGGTCTGGAATCAGATGGAGGGCTGTGGTTGCAGAACATCCTTTGCATATCTAGAGCAGCTTGTTTATCTCTGCTGCCGGCATCCAGGGCACTCAGGATGCAGCTGCCAGGGTCCAGCACGTTCTGGCACATAAAAAATGAATCTGNCTCTGATGAGTCCGAGGAGCTGCAGCTCCCCAAAAACACAACAAATGCCTCCAGAGCCAGAGGTTGGAGTGATGCAAATCCGGGAGGCTCCAGGTGATTTACAGCCCTTGGAGGGTTTGACCTACAGAGAAGTGGAGGGAAGAAGCCCAAAGAAGCCCAAAAAAGCCCAAAGAAGGAGTGAAATAGTCCTTGGGGAGATTTGGAGAAAGGCTGAGGGAGTTGGGGCTGCTCAGCCTGAGGAAGTTTTGGGGTGACCTCACTGTGGCCTTCCAGGACCTGAAAGGGCTACAAGGAGCACAGGGAGAGATTTTTCCAAGGGTTTGGAGCAACAGAAGAAGGGGGAATGGGTTAGAACTTGAAAGAAGGGAGATTTTGGGTGGATATGGGGAAGAAATTGTTCCCTGTGAGGGTGGTGAGGCCCTCACCCCTGGACTGCAGGGGAACCCGCTCTGGATAGAGTTTGCTCCCACTTTTCCTGCCTTTCTTCTGCCAACCTGGAATTGTTCCAGACAGCAGCAGGAAGTTCCAGACAGCAAAACTCTCCAGCTCCAGGCGAGCTCCAAAGTGCCAGAGTTGGGAGGATCTTTCGCTCAGATGGAGCTGATTGAGGCAATGGGAATTTGATTTATTATTTCAGAGCTGT
>VYZP01001700.1:0-15116 GCA_013400635.1 Hypocryptadius cinnamomeus | reverse complement strand
GGATCCCTGATCCTGGATCTGTGTCCTTCCCCACCATCTCAGATCCCTGGATCTGTGTCCTTCCCCACCATCTCAGATCCCTGGATCCATGATCCTGGATCCTGGATCTGTGTCCTTCCCCCATCCCAGATCCCTCGATCCATGTCCTTCCCATCCAGTGAGATCCATGCATTCTGAAGAACCCTTTTGAACCATGAAACAACATTTTTAAAATCCACTTTTATCACTCAAACTACCCACACTGACAGCGCCCTTTGTGCCCAGGACTCGTCCCCCCCATTTCCCCCCCATTTTTCCCCCATTTTCCCCCATTTTTCCCTGCAGGAACCGGGGCACAGGGCCCTGTCCCAGCTGCTCACCTGCCTCTGTTTCTGTCCCCAGCGGAGGCCACACCGCTGGCCCGCCATGAAATTCCGCAACCACGCCAACCACGCCTCGTACGCCGAGGTGGAGGCGGCCAGCCAGGAAAAGGAGGGATTTGTGGAGGCTGAGCAGTGCTGAGCGCTTCTCCTGAGGAATCCCGAGGAATCCATCCCGAGGAATCCTGACAAATCCCGAGGAATCCTGAGGAATCCATCCTGAGGAATCCTGAAGAATCCATCCCAAGGAATCCTGAGGAATCCTGACAAATCCTAAGGAATCCATCCTGAGGAATCTATCCCGAGGAATCCATCCCGAGGAATCCTGACAAATCCCGAGGAATCCTGAGGAATCCATCCTGAGGAATCCTGAAGAATCCATCCCAAGGAATCCTGAGGAATCCTGACAAATCCTAAGGAATCCATCCTGAGGAATCTATCCCAAGGAATCCATCCCGAGGAATCCTGACAAATCCTGAGGAATCCATCCCGAGGAATCCTGACAAATCCCGAGGAATCCATCCCGAGGAATCCATCCTAAAGAATCCATCCCGAGGACAAAACCCCGCAGAGGATTCACCTCCAGGATCTGTGTGGCCCCACAGCTTTTGGGCACTTAATTAGTTTGCTAAATTGCTAATTGTGACCTTTGGCCCTGAAGGAGACAGAGAGAGGGGGGAAATAAATCTGAAATTCCACCAAAATTCGTCCTCTGCTGGCCAGTGGGAACAGAGAGGGATTTAGGGACAAAACTCTGGGATAAATCCTGGACTAAATCCAGGATTCAGATCCGTGAGGAGCACCTGGACATCACAGGAAACCTCAAAATCACTCCCTTAACCTCATCATTTTTAGTTTTTTCTAATTTTGCTTCCATTTCCCCCTGTCTGGGATGAGCCCCTGGCTTTGGATGGATATTGGGATACCCTGACCCAAGAGAGGCTTTGACTTGGGGCCTCTCAGCGTTTTCTACTCCTTCTGTGCCACCAAAATTCAGGATTCACCTGCAAAATAATCCCACAGGTGGGGCCCTAAACTGAGGGAAAAACAAAACCGGAATCTCAAATCCAGCAGGAGGTAAATTTTCATTCCCCCACCACAAATGCTGTTGGATTATGGAATTCCCCCCCACCACCACCTTTATTTTTAATTTTCTCCTGCTCCTCAGCTATTTATTCTGATAATCAAATTTGGGGTGTATTTTATCCCCTGGCTGGCTCAGCTGTCACTGCTGGTGATCAGTGCCAAAGGCAGGGTCTGTCTAATTAATATTTTCCTTCTCATCTGCTGAATTTATGGAACAATTACAGATAAATATGGATGTTTGGTGGCACTCAGACCCCAAATTCCAGTTGCTTGCAGCCCCTGGGGAGTTTTTTATGCTGGTTTTTTTGGCATAAAAGCACCAAAATGGTCGAGCTGAGTCGTGATCGTGCCCCAGATTTGGAAGTTTTATTCCCAAATCAAGAATTTCCCTAAAAATTGGTTCTTTCCCCCAAGTGGGAAGAAAAAGGGAATTTATCACCCAGTTTTTACCCCAAGTCTGATCTCCTTTGTCATGGTGATGAGTTAATGTGGGTTTTTCTCTGGATTTCACTTTTTTCCAGTGGTTAAATTTTGAATTATTAATTCCAATCGTTTTAGGCCTGTTTTTTTCCTGTTTTTCTGCACATGGAAACAGCAAGATTTTGGGTCCTTCTCTTCCCCCGCAGCCCCTGGAACTGCTGGGAAACATCCAAGAGTTCTGAAATGCCACGGATTTAAAGAAAAACAGATTTTAAAGAGCAAGAATTGTACCAATCCCTGGGGTTTGTGCTGCAGCTGGGATTTTGGGAGAAAACCCGGATTTAGGGAAGGATTCAGGTGAGGAATCCTTCAAATATAAAAAAATCACTTCAAGGTCATTCATAACTAGAGACCTCAGGGCATAATTTCACATCCAGGCTTCCTTTTATCTGTTTATTCCTATTAGAAAAAGCAGTAATAAATCAATTTTTTCCCATTTTCCCTTTCACCCCGTTCATCCCTCTTTTCCTTCAGGCTGGGAGAAGCTGTGCTAACAATACAAACAGGTAGGAGTTAATTTAATTTAATCAGGATTAAAGAATTCTCCCATCCTGGTGCCTTGTTCTATTTCTCTGAGTGGAGAAGCAGCAGATCTGTAATTATAGATAGAAATATTCCATTTTTATATCAATATTCCAATTTTTTACAGTATATTCCACTAATATACACCCTCCTAAATCACCAATTTTAATAGAAAATAAAGAACAAATTTAAAAACTGTCAAAAAATGATTTCCACACCAAACAACACCCCCCAAAACAGGGAGAAAATCACCTCAGCCATGCAAATAAACACAGATTTTTACCCTGAAAATGCAACCCCAGGCCCAAAGCAGCATCTTGAGCCATAATTAACAGCACTGACAGCAAGGAGGGAGCAGATTGCTCCAGCGGGGCCCGTGGGTGGAGGAATAAAACCTCAAATAGATGCTCTGAATCTGCATTTTCCAGGCAGAATTCAGCTCTGGGTGCGAGTGGGAGCGGAGAATTTGGGTATTAAATGGATTTATTGTGCCTCACTCAGCAGGGAGGGATGGGAATGGTTTCATTTCTCGCAAAGAACCTGGGAATTTGCTGGGTTTTGGGGGATATTTGCAGGGAAAAGGTGTTTTTAAGGCAGGGTGGAATCACCTGGAGCTGCTTTTTCCCCTCCCAAAAGGCAGGAATGGGATGAGGAGAGGGCAGAATCCCAGGGTGGGATAATTACTACCACAATCCCCCAAAAAATGGATTTAAAGGAGCAGGAAACACCTGCACATTTCCCTTCAGCTGCCACCAGAGGATCCTGAAATCACCTTCATCTCCCACAACAATTTTCCCATTAAAAAAGATGAGGAAAAACAAAATTCTGAATATTTTCTTTTATTTTTCTTCCTCTCCCCCTTTATTTTTCTTTCCTTTTCCCTTTTTTCACCCTACAAATCCCATTGTTTAGCAAGTAGGTCAGGCCAGGCAGCAATTTTCCCCCATTTCCAGGAAAACTGAGCTAAATTTTCCTGGTTCCCCTCCTTGATTTCATCAAACATTGACAGGTGGTTT
Source organism: Hypocryptadius cinnamomeus (assembly GCA_013400635.1). Lineage (NCBI taxonomy): Eukaryota > Metazoa > Chordata > Aves > Passeriformes > Zosteropidae > Hypocryptadius > Hypocryptadius cinnamomeus. The sequence goes on along the minus strand of VYZP01001700.1, from coordinate 11,653 downwards.
TGCTAATTTTTAAAAAAAAGCTGACAAAATCTCCAGCATGTGTTGGCAGAACTCATGTAAACCCTTTTTTTCCCCTGCAAAGAGATGACATCACTGAGGAAAAAGGAGGAAAGAACCTTTGAAATTTGCTTTTCTAAGGGCTGCAAGGAGCAGTTTTGGAAAGATAATTGTGGGTTTGGTGCTCCATGAGGAGCTGCAGGCAGGTTCCTCCCTGGTGCTGCCCTTGAGGGTTTTTTCCATGATTCCTCCTGGTTGATGGAGGATTTTTTTAACTCCTTCAGCTGAGGAAGGGACTTCCAGAATAACAAGAAAGCCCAGAATTCCAGAATAATGAGAAAGCCCAGAAATGCAGAATAAAAAGAAAACCCAGAATTCAAGAATAATTTTTTAAAAAGTGAGGATTTCTGAGCTCCTTCACCTTTCCCAGCTGGAGGAGGTGGGGATAACTCAACGGAATGTCCATGAGAAAAGGAGGATCTGAGATGGCTTCTGGAAGGGTCTGACATCAAAAGAGGCACAGGTTTGGGTGGGATCCATGGAAAAGCAGAGGATTTGGCACTGGAAATTTGGGATTGCTGGGCAGGGGCAGCAGGAGTGGGACCTTCATGACCTGGAGGGGCTGGAGCAGCAGGAATGGAGCTGGGAAGGGTTTGGAGCAGCAGGAATGGAGCTGGGAAGGGGTTGGAGCAGCAGGAATGGAGCTGGGAAGGGGTTGGAGCAGCAGGAATGGAGCTGGGAAGGGGTTGGAGCAGCAGGAATGGAGCTGGGAAGGGGTTGGAGCAGCAGGAATGGAGCTGGGAAGGGGTTGGAGCAGCAGGAATGGAGCTGGGAAGGGGTTGGAGCAGCAGGAATGGAGCTGGGAAGGGGTTGGAGCAGCAGGAATGGAGCTGGGAAGGGGTTGGAGCAGCAGGAATGGAGCTGGGAAGGGGTTGGAGCAGCAGGAATGGAGCTGGGAAGGGGTTGGAGCAGCAGGAATGGAGCTGGGAAGGGGTTGGAGCAGCAGGAATGGAGCTGGGAAGGGGTTGGAGCAGCAGGAATGGAGCTGGGAAGGGGTTGGAGCAGCAGGAATGGAGCTGGGAAGGGGTTGGAGCAGCAGGAATGGAGCTGGGAAGGGGTTGGAGCAGCAGGAATGGAGCTGGGAAGGGGTTGGAGCAGCAGGAATGGAGCTGGGAAGGGGTTGGAGCAGCAGGAATGGAGCTGGGAAGGGGTTGGAGCAGCAGGAATGGAGCTGGGAAGGGGTTGGAGCAGCAGGAATGGAGCTGGGAAGGGGTTGGAGCAGCAGGAATGGAGCTGGGAAGGGGTTGGAGCAGCAGGAATGGAGCTGGGAAGGGGTTGGAGCAGCAGGAATGGAGCTGGGAAGGGTTGGGAGCAGTGGGAAAGGAGCTGGGAAGGGCTGGGAGCACCAGGAATGGAGCCATCAGTGAGTGCTGGACATCAGCACTGGTTTGACCTGGATTTGTTCATTTAAAACTCTTTTCCAGCCCAAACAATTCCATGATTCAACGATTCCATGATTCCAAACCAAAAGCTTGAAGCAATTATCAGATTAATTCAGATTTTTTTTTCTTTTTTGGCATTTCCTTAGCTGTTTTCCCTCCTTGACCATCACAGCAACTTTGGGAAGAATTTAACCCCTACCAAAACCAGGATTCCCTGGGTGTTTTTTCCAAGGGAAAATCTTTTCCAGGGAAGCAGAGAAGATCATAAAGCAGAGCTTCCCGTGGCTCCAGTGGGTGATTATCCCGTGCTGTGCTGACAGCTTCCCATCTGTTTGGGGCTGGATGCTGCATCTTAAAAAGCAGGAGAAAGGAAAAGCAGCAATTCCAGCAGGAGGAGATGGGCTTGGGATGCTCATGGATTATCAGGAATAAACTGGTTTTTTTGGGGGGTTGGTCTCTTTGTGTGCAGAGCTGGAATTCTCAGGAATACACTGATTTTTGGGGGGCTGATCTCTGTAGAGCCGGAATTCTCAGGAATACGCTGATTTTTTTGGGGCTGATCTCTGTTTGTGTGCAGAGCTGAAATTCCCAAGAATCCTCTGATATTTTGGGCTGGTCTCTCTGCAGAGCTGGAATTCCCAGGAACTCACTGGTGTTTTTTGGGGGCTGATCTCTATAGAGCTGGAATTTTCAGGAATACACCGATTCTTGGGGCTGATCTCTTTAGAGATGGAATTCTTAGGAATACACTGATTTTTGGGGGGCTGATCTCAATGTGCAGAGCTGGAATTCTCAGGAATACACTGATTTTTTGGGGCTGATCTCTGCAGAGCTGGAAGTGTCCAAGGCCAGCCTGGGTGGGGTTTGGAGCCGCCTGGGATGGTGGGAGGTGTCCCTGCCCGTGGCACTGGATGGGATCTGGGATTCTTTCCAACCCAAACCATTCCATGATTTTAGGATTTAACCCCTCTCACCCCTCTTGGCAGTGGCAGCTGCACCAAAAAAGTGAATTTCCAGCAGAATTCTGAGCTGCTCCCGGAGGTGGATGAGACAAAGGAGTCCCCAAACCTCAGAGTTTGGGACAATTCAATTTTGTGTCTTTTCCCTCAGCCCAGCTCACAAACCCTGACTGGATTAAAAAGGAGAAAACCAAACCCCAGCCGTGACTCCTTCACACAAACACCAGGTAACGGTGTCACCCCTCCGACGCAATTAACCCGTGCTGTTAATTACCCCAATCACTGCAGTGTTTGTGTGGGTCCAGCTCTGGGTGTTAAACACGGGGTGAAAACTCAGGAAATCATTAAAATTCTCTCAGCTGTCCCAGGATACTCCAGGACACCTTTGCTTATTTGAATTTTTTTTTTCCCCCAATGGAATTTCTGGTAATTTCTAGAAATTTCTATCGTTGCAAATAAGCAATCTGGAATTCTCTGGGGGATTTTTTTGGGATGGAATGCAAGGGTGAAATGAATCCAACAGGATTTATGGAGGTGGGATGCAATTCCAGGGAAATATTCAGTCCAATCCAAGATTCAGGGAAATATTCAGTCCAATTTCCTCCTCCCAGGAGGCAAAAAAACCCCAGGAACAGCCTCACTTGAGGCTCTGCCTGCCCTGTGCTGCTCTGCTCCAAAGCACATTATTTTTGTACATTTATCTAATTTAACTTTTCAGCAAAAGTGTTGCAGTCATGGCGATGTCATCATCTTGTTAATTTAAGGAGCTGTTCTCAGACGATGCCATCTGAGGGTGATTTTTGCTTTGTTTCTATTTCAGCTTCTCTGAAGAGAGTTCTTTTAATGAAATTACAAGGGGAAAAAATGGAAAATTAAAAAAAAAACCCAAACAAACCAAGAACAAAAACAAACCTTGGGGAAAAAATAAAAATGCTTTGGGGAAAAATAAAAATACTGGGGGAAAAATTAAAATACTGGGGGGGAAATTAAAATACTGGGGGGAAAATAAAAAATACTGGGGAAAAAATAAAAAATACTGGGGAAAAAAATTAAAATACTGCGGAAAAATAAAAATGCTGGGGGAAAGATAAAAATACTGGGGAAAAAATTGAAATACTGGGGAAAAAATTAAAAATACTGGGGAAAAAATTAAAATTACTGGGGGAAAATAAAAATACTGGGGGAAAAATAAAAATACTGGGGAAAAAATTGAAATACTGGGGGAAAAATTGAAATACTGGGGGAAAATTAAAATACTGGGGAAAAAATAAAAATACTGGGGAAAAAAATAAAAATACTGGGGAAAAATAAAAATACCGGGGAAAAAATTGAAATACTGGGGGAAAATTAAAATACTGGGGGAAAAATAAAAATTCTGGGGAAAAAAAAAAAAATACTGGGCAAAAATTCCTTCAGAGCAGCTGCAGGCCTCTGCTGCCATCGTATGGGAGCTGCCTTTGGAGCAGCAAGGAAGGAAAGCTCTCCCAGGAGCTCCAGCTGCTGTCCTGGGAGAACTCTGCAGTTACTCGAGTCAGCCACTCCTGAAACAGAATTGATAAAAAAAGACATTTTAGAGTTGTTTAAAGGCAGTCTGATCAGGAATGGGGTGATCTGGCAGAGGAACATCGGCGTGGTTTTCCTGAGATGGTGATCAGGACTCCTTCTAACAGCTCAGAGGGGACAATTCCACAATCCTGGAACAGTTTGGGTGGAAAGGACCTTAAAGGTCCTTCCATTCCACCCCTGCCATGGCAGGGACACCTTCCACCATCCCAGGATGCTCCAAACCCTGTCCAGCCTGGCCTTGGGCACTGCCAGGGATCCAGGGGCAGCCACAGCTGCTCTGGGAAGGATGAGGGATGGAGATGAGGGTTGGTGATGAAGGTTGAAGGATGGAGATGAAGGCTGGAGATGAAGGTTGGAGATGAGGGTTGAAGATGAGGGTTGGAGTTGTGGGTTGAAGATGAAGGTTGGAGATGGGTTTGGCGGCTCTGGGCTCAGGCAGAACCACTGTGCAGGATGTGGGGTTTTAGGTCCACAGGTTGGGGTCCTACAGAGAAACCCAGAGCTCTGCAGGTGCCCTGTGATGCTCCTGTGGGATCACACCTGTGACACCCCAAAACCCAGTGATACCCCAAAACCTGGTGACACCCAACACACCTGTCATACCGCAAAAGCTGGTGACACCCAACACACCTGTGGAACCCCACACCTGTGGAACACCATTCTGGCAGCACCCACACCTGTGGCACCCCATCCCTGCCGTACCCCACACCTGTGGCACCCCACACACCTGAGCCTCCCCGCCCCAGGACACGCCCACACCTGCCCTACCACACCCCACACCCCCCGTGCCCACCCGCCGGGCTGGGCCAGCCCTGAGGACACCAGGTCGCCCCTGGGACCCCCGATGTCCCCTCGCCCCGCCGGACCCTCCCGCCAAATCACATCAGATCCCTCATTGATTATTCATGAGGGGGGCGTGACAGCAAAGGCGGTGCGAGCTTCCCGTTATGGCGAAGGGGCGTGACTTAATTTAAATATTCATGAGATGGGCCGGAACATCGCGGGCGGGAAAAGGCGCGCGCGAGCCGCTCGCGCCCCGCCCCCCTCCCCCCGAGCCCAAAGGGGCCGTGGGCGAAAAGGCGGGAAAAATCGTTATTAGCCAAAATTCGCATAAATTCACCTAAAAAAAGGGGTGGAGTTGCCAATAACACCAACGAAACACCGCTGAAAGGGCATGCTGCTGTTGTCTGTGATTATTTCCTCCCTCCAAAACGTCTGAAAGCTACCAAATCGAAACTTACTGTGTTGGTTTTTAATATTTGCCAACATTTCTGCTCCCGGCTGAGGCTCCCAAACACAGCTGTGCTGCCTGTACACACCCGCCTCTGCTCCTAGGACCACAACCCCTTTTAACCCTAATAGGTAGCCACATTTGACTGAACTAAGGCTTTGAAGAGTTGAATTTAAATAATTATAATTTTAAAACGGCGGTTTGGGGTTTCTTTCCCCTCAGGGACAGGGGGTTCGGTGACCCCCACACCCCCATCCCCTGCTGCTCCCTCAGAGCTCACTGTGGGCGCCCGGCCGGGGGTGTTTGTGGAGAGGGGGCTTCCCTGAGGTAAAAAACGGCTGATAAAGTGTTTTATGTGAGTACCATCAACTGTGAGACATACTCTGTTAATTTTATGTAGGTTTTGGGGGTGCAGATCCCCCATTTCAGCTCTTTGGCCATGAAGTTTGGTAGCTTGGGGGAGAGGGGTCATGGTGGAGGACACAGCCTGGCCCATCCTTTGGCCTAAAGGTCATAGCCCGTCCAAATCTGACCCAAAACCACAGGTAAAAGGCCAAAAATAACCACAAACAACCCGTTTCATCAAATATTGAAGCCTGAGGAGCAAATCCAGGCTGGAGTGAGGGAAAAAGAGGCCATTTTTAGGGTTTTCCCCCTCTGTTGGGAGCCAGTCCCCTCACACCACAACCCGGCCACCATCAACAAGGCCAGGAACCCTCAGCTCTGCTTTATACTCACATTATTCTCCAATTTAGGGGATTTTGGGACTAATTTGTACCATCAATCTTACACAGAGCCTTTATCACAAATAAAACCACTCATTTTAAACAAACATTTTCAGTGTAGGTTAGGTGTAACAAGGTAACTCCATGGGTGCACTCAGTGTTCTAAGGTTTGTCATCCCCCACTTCAGCTTATACCTGAAAATGGTTATTTAATTCAATTTTCTTCCACTCTATTTTATTTCCTTTTTATACCACAAAAAGCAAGAAAAAAATCAGGAAAAACAAATTAAAACCCCCATGGAGTTAATATTCAAAGCCCCTGGGTTTATGCTCCTGGTGATCAGGAAGGGAAAGGGAAACATCCCAAACCAATCTCCAGAGTAAACACCTTTTTTGCAATAAATGTTTGCCAAATGCTAACACGGGGCTCCGAGAAATATCAGGACTAAAGTACATCCATTAGCAGGAGTTTAGCAGCTGCTTAAGACCAACATGGGTGGAAGTTGATGCTTTCTGCCTTGTAAACAAATTAGTTTATAGCCACAAATAAGATGACCCTTCTTAGCTAATATTATGAGTTTAGCTTGTTAAATATTTAACATTTACCTTTCAATTTCCAGTGTGGATTAAGCAGTTCTCCAAACACTGGTGTCCCAGCAGCAGATGGAGATGCACAGCCCATTGCCCCGCTCTGGCTCAACTCCCTAAGAAATAAAAAAACCCATGTTAAGTCAAAGAGGAAGCAAATGGGAGCTTTCAGGAAAGGCTTTAAAACTGGCTGTTTGCACTCATTTTTATTTACATTAATTTTATCTAGCTCTGCTCTGCATTAAAACAGCGATAATCAGTTTAACTTTGACCAGATTGGACAGAAACAGACAAATATTAGACAAACCCTTGCCAAAAACCTCGCTGGTGGCAAAGTATTTTTTCCTTCCACAACTGGAGAGCCAAGGTAAGAGTTTAAAAAAATCACTGAAAGATCTTACAAATCCCCACAGCTCCAAACAGAAAGGAGAGTGGGAAGAGAAGAAAGTGTCTTAGGATTACAACCTTATTTCTAAAGCCTGGATCAGAAATCTGCACCAGATTTAGCCAAGTTTAGTGGTGCCTGGTCATAAAGAGGGAATGGGTCAATTTTTATGTAGCACACGAGGAATTTATATGAAATCCACAATTCTGTGTGTAAAAATCCTTGCTTTTAGAAGATAAGCATTTTTAATATAATTTTATCTATAGGTGATTTTTCTTAAGGGTGTTTTGTCAATTTTCCCTCCCAAAATCCTAAACCCACTCATTTTAGCAGCAGTCACATTTCCTCCCAAGCCCGTGAAAGTTTTCAGCTGCTTCACCAAGCCAGAAATATCCCACAGCTAAATTAAAAACGTTCCCAGAGACATAAAAAATTCCTTAAATGCCCAATTCCCAGTCTCCCCACATCCAAAATTCCCAAAATTCCCCCATTTCTCAGCACAAACAGAGCCCCCATTGTGGACAGGGCCATTTCCCTTCGGTGGGATATTAGAGAGACTGTTTGATAATAAACAGGGAGGATGTTTGGAGTTTGCTGTCTGTCATTTTGTACATTTTTAATCCCGGGAACAATGGGGTGTGTTCTCTCTGCTGGTGGCTGGGATGTGGCACTGCAGCTTGGACAGGATCCAGGGATATTCTGGAATCAGGGACCAGTGTGAAAAATCTCAGAACAGAAATTTAAGACACAGCAATTCCCAGTGTTGCCTGACATCGTGAAGTGTGGCTGTTCTAGACACTCAGAACCCAGAAGGTGAAGCAAATAATCTCATTTATTGATCCTTTCAGAACTCATTTTCAGCCCTTCATGATTTTGGAAAAGCCTGAGGTGCTGACATTTTCTCGGGGCAATGCTGCATCATTTATTTTTATATCATGTATATAATTATTTTTACATTATGCATTTCTATACATTATATTAAATTAAGCCTTGCACCAACTCGGTGTGCAGGAAAAGGAAGGTTTGAAGCATCACTTTGGTGCTTTTAATCTTTGGTTTTGTCCTGCACAATCAGTAATTATCACTCTAAAGGAACAGTGATGATCCTTCCAATAACAGCCCAGGAATTTTGGTGTTCTCTTGAAGAATTAGTGTGACAAATGAAAGCGATGTTGTTAATTACTGTAGCTTGTAGCCTCACATGGAATTCCCCAAGAATTCCATTCCAGAGCTGTTTTCCTCACTTTCTGTGCCCAAAGTGCTTTTTATCTCTTCCTCCCCCAAAATCAGCTGTACCCTCCATTCCCCCAGACCTTATTTACATTTAAACACACTAAATTATTATTATAAATAATTATGTATTTTTAATAATTTATAATATTATATATGTTATTATATTATTTATTATATTATGCATTTATAGTATAAATGTAATGTATTGTAATATAATATGATATATTATGATACTATATTTTATATTATTTATACTATAAAATATATATTTATTATTTATTAAATAATATATTTTAATATTATATATTATTATAAATTAGTCAGAACACATTTTATTCTTTATGTACTAAAAGTTATTTAGCAAATTGCTTTCACTGCTCAGAATCCAAGCAGTTTATCCCCCACACAGACGAGATTTTCACTCTCTGTCTCCAAGGGAGTAATTCCCTCATTCTGGGAGCCTTTTCCTCCTCAGAAAATCAGACTTTAATATATTTTTTTTGTTTTTTCTCCAGGTTAGGTTTATGGGAACACGGGGACAATGACCTCCAGCGCGGGGAGCAGCCGCACCTCGGTCCCCAGGCAGAAGCAGAGGCGGAGCCGCCGCCGCCCCGGCCACACCCCGGGCAGGGATTCCCCGGCTCTGTCAGCGCTGGGGGATTTCCAAACGCTTCCCTTAGAGATCTTCCAGATGGTGTTGAATTATCTCTCAGGTGAGAACCTGATCAGACACACAAATATCTAAAAATTATCATATATATATTTTTTATTTTAAAATGTACAGACGGTTATTATTTAAAATATTTTCACTTTTAAGTAGTTAAAATAATTTTATGTGACTTAAACTCTGATTTTTCAGCTTTTTAAGTATGGAAAAACAACTGACCAAAATTGCAATGATATTTGAACAAAATATATTTGACAATCTATTTGAAGTTATTTTCTGCCTATCAAATGTGAAAATTATTCCTCAGATCTGCCAGTTTCTAATTACTCCAATTTCCTGGCAAAGCAGATCAACATTACTTAATTTCTGTTTTATTTCTAAATCTCATTTCTTGGCCTTGTTCTTTTGAAGCCAGAAGAAGTCATTGGCTGGTGATCAGCGTTTTTCCCTTGCAGAGGGGATTTAGGAGTGTCCTGGGCTTTGCTTTTGCAGTGAAGGACATCAGCATGCTGAGCATGGTGTCCAAAACCATCAGCGGCCGCCTGATTAATTACATCTCCACCTCATCAGGGAGCCGCCGGCTGCTGCTGCAGGACTTCCACCAGGAGCTCCCTGCCAGGAGAGAGGGATTCTCCATCCTGGAGCACTACAGAGCTCTAGGTGAGAGCAAAACTCACTCCAGGTATTTCTCCTGGCATGTTTATTGACAGGGGAATGCTGAGGATGTGGCCAAAAAAATAGAGGAGCAAAAGAATCACTTCCAGCACTGAGGAACTGCGTGGAATTCTTCCGAAATTTCTGAGTTAGGGAGAAAAATCTGCTTGTCCTGCCTCTTCTGGACATCCCAAAATTTCTGATTAATGGAAAAAATATTGTGTGTTCCACCTCTTCTGGGCATCCCAAAATTTCTGAATTATGGAAAAAAATCCTGCGTGTCCTGCCTCCTCTGGGTGTCCCAAAATTTATGATTTGTGGAAAAAAAATCCTGCGTGTCCTGCCTCCTCTGGGCGTCCCAAAATTTCTGAGTTAGGGAAAAAAATCAGCAACAAGTTAACATTTCTGTCCAATATTTTGAACAGCTGTAATTCCCAAACTGAGGCAGGAATTTTAATACAGCTCCAACTGTGAGTAACAGGGGCTCTAAACACCACCATAAACAACTCAGAGTGTGTGCAGGGAGCTGGGAACTCCCTGAAAATATTCCTTTGGGAAAAGACGGCCCTGCTGCCCCTGCTCCAAACACAAATCCCTGCTCCTTTCACCTCCTGTTGGAAAGGATGAAAGTTTGACAAGAGTTTCACAGATATGTGTGGTGTGGGTGCTCTGCTTCCTTTTCTACCTCTGTTGGGGTTGGGATTGATTCAGACTCAGGTGTTTATTATAAATATTTATTTATTTATTATAAATAATTAATTATATTTAATTATTATTATACATTTATATATTATATAAANCCAATCTTACTGGACAACTAAGAAAGCAAAGCTTAAGTCGAGTTGGAAGGAGGTTTTATGACTAGAGCAAAGGATATGTTGACCAAAAACAAAAAAGATGTTTTTACCAAGCTGAAATAGGTCTTAGAAAAAGCAGAAAAATACCACAGGCAAACAAACATGTCAATGTGTCAAGAACAAAAGAAGTCTAAGAATTTTCCACTGCAAGAAAACTGAAAAACAACTTTAACTTTAAACTGTAACATACTAACTTTTAGTGATTGGATAGTAATGACCATAATATGGTAATTATAGTGGTTATGACAGGCTGTAGGTAATAGTAAAGGTATTGCTTGGTTGCTCTGTATTAAGATGCTCAGCAAAGAAAAATATATAATGCATTGTAACCAAAACTAAAGGGTCTTCAGGCTTGTCTGTAACTGCAGCTAGTTATATCTATAACTAGCCTATAGTTATATATAGGCAAGTTATATATATATATAAAAAAAAATTATATAGGGGTTTTTCCTCCCTGAAAATTGGCTTTTTCCTCCCTGAAAATGGACTTTTTTCTCCCTGAAAATAGGGCTTTTTCCTCCCTGAAAATGGGGTTTTTCCTCCCTGAAAATGGGGTTTTTCTTCCCTGAAAATGGGGCTTTTTTCTCCCTGAAAACTCGCCTATAACTGCAGCCACCACCCGTGACTGCTTCAACACCTTATACACAATAAACAGATATTGAAGAGCCACCCGGAGTCCCACATCTCACAGCCTCTTACAACCTCAGAGCAGCAGCTTTTTCTCTGTGCCTGCATTCTTTTTTTCCTGAGGATGCTCCAGCAGTGTGTGAGCACCCCCAGAGCTGTGTGTGTTGCCCCCCTCTGCCACAGGGCTGCTGCTCAAGAGGTGCACCCTGCTGCTGCCCACCAGGGACAGGCTCAAGTACGTGCACAAGGTGCTCTCAGGGGTAAGTTGGATGGCAAAATTTTATTTTTTTTTTACCATTTCTTTTATATACCTTTCATAGAACTCTTATTATTAATTTAGATTAATATTTATTTTATTAATTTTAAAATAAAATTATATTGTTAAAAATGAAATATAAAATAATTTAAATTTTAATTTAGTTAATTTTAATATCAATATTTATATTACTATTTATATTATTTTAAATTTTTATATTGTTATTATCATTATATTTTTAATAAATATGTTATTTATATTCTTTATAGAACTCTAAGTATTCTTAGCATGCATGCTTGTAATTCCTTAAGTCTGATAACTCTGTTTAGTCCTGGTATTGGGTTAGGCCAGGAGACCAAACATCCTAAAGGCTGGAAAACCCTAAGCTATCTTGGGAAACCAAAGTCCTGTCTAGAACACATCCTGCAAATTAAATATTTGGCCCATCCAGGGGGGAATTCCATGG